>CM077153.1:29744805-30001128 GCA_039583875.1 Platanthera guangdongensis | reverse complement strand
ATTTGATCCAAATTCAATTGAATTTGGATCAAATATAGAAAATATAAACCAACCGCATAAACAAAAAAACAAATGAGTATATGAATAAAATAAATCCAATTTTGATGTATACTAGATAAAAATAACTAACATAATAAATACTATTATTTTTTCTGATCGGTAAAATTAACAGAAAAGACATATATAAATCTTAATTTATGGTCAAAAAATTCATTTATTTCAGTTATTACACAAGAAGAAAAAGAAGAAAATAGCGGATCTGTTGAATTTCAAGTATTCCATTTTACCAACAAGATAAGAAAACTTACTTTACATTTAGAATTTGCACAAAAGAGATTTTTATCGCAAAGAGGTCTACGAATAATTCTGGGAAAAACGTCAACGATTATTGACCTATTTGTCAAATAAAAATAAAGCGCGTTATAAGAAATTAATGGATCGGTTAGATATTCGAGAAACAAAAAATCGTTGATTTTTATTAAATTTTTCTTTATTTTTTTTTTTTTTTAAGATTCCGATCAAAAACTTTTTTCTTAAAAAGATTTAATCCTTTACACTCCTCAATAGGATATGTGAGGAAAGAATATACATTCTCACGATTTCTATACATCAAAATTTTAATAAAAAAAAAATTGGATCGTGGAGTCGAGAAGCATAATTTTTTGATTTAGTTCAATTCTTCCAATTGAATGAGTATGAATAAAGTATCTATGGATCATAGTACAAAATTTTAAATCGTAACTAAATCTTCAATATATTCAATTTTTTGTGCTATCGATGGAAAAGGTAGATTGAAGCCAAATAGCTAGAAAACGATGGTTTTGGTTTACTAGAACCTCGGCTTATTAATTCAGCTCGGTGGAAACCAAATGATTTTCCTTAGGATACCGCGAGTATAAATAGGGAACAAAGTAACTATACTAGAAAGATTTGATAGAATCTCCCTCTTCTAGAGATCATCTAGAAAGCGAGTAGCTTTATATGCATTCGGAAAAAGCTGACATAGATGTTATGGGTCTCATTTTTTATCTGGTGGAAATGGAAATACATGTATCTTCCATAAAGGAACCGAATGAGACCAAAATCTCATGTTCGGTTTTGAATTAGAGATGTTTAAAATGATCAACCAACGTCAACTATAACCCCTAGCCTTCCAAGCTAACGATGCGGTTCGATCCCGCTACCCGCTATATATATATTTCTTAACTTAATATAATCATTATTCATTTTAACATGCATCTTTCTTTTTATTGTATCCTTTTTTTAATGCGAAAATAGGAATTAAAAGCGTCCATTGTCTAATGGATTAGGACAGAGGTCTTCTAAACCTTTGGTGTAGGTTCAAATCCCTATTGGACGCAATTTCTTTCCATCTATCTAGAATAGATAGAGAAGAATAAAGGGCCTTTTTTTGAATGATTCAAATCAGAAATTTTCTCGAGGATTTATGAATTAAGAATAAATAACATTTAATTTATGTTTGTTCCTGAAGTAGAAATAGTTCGGTCTGTTCCTAAATAGCTTCTATCAAAAGATTTTCGGTTCTTCATGAATATCTTGGTAGAAATATATATATATATAGTGGACATCATGTGTACTTGAGTTCAAATTTTCACTCTTGAATCTTCCGCTAGAATGCTCTGAGTTAGGATTCGTGTAGTTTTGATATTAATACGTAACTCCGCCGACTGTCTGTGGGATATGGCGTGGAGCCCCTGCCGGACCCTTTGTTATATTTCATATGATGTATAAGATTCTGAAAAGTTGCATCATCAATGGCACTCACTATTATGTTATGTGCCCTCTTGTCCATTGTGGCTAGGACAATCTCATCCTTAGTCATCTTAGAGAAATCCTTTGGAGTTCTCTGATTTGCATCTAAAACTGAAATCTTCATGGGCACATAAGGCCCTTCCTTTACTGTGATGTAGATTCTAGGGTCTGAGGCCTCCATAAACAGCCTTACCCTTTCCTTCCAGATCCAAAGATCTCTTTCCTGCATATGGGTAATTTCATGGAACTCAATTCCTTGTGATTCTCAGAGGAACCCGTTTCTTGATTTTCTTGAATTTCTTGAATCTGTGTTTTGCCTTACACTGAATCTGCCAAACAGGATCTCCTCAGACTGTTAGTCCTTTTTTAAGCAACCTGGCTCTGATACCACTTGAAAGATATGGTACCTAAACACCTAGAGGGGGGGTGAATAGGTGACCTAATCCTTTTTAAACTTTAATGGCAGCAATCAGTTATATCACAGAATACTAATTATTTTATCACCGCAAACACACAGCATACACAGCAACAATCACAGTACAGCACAGCATACACAGTGGTTTATAGTGGTTCCCAAGATATGGTACATCCACTTTCCCCTTCGCCTATCTAGCAGTGTACTAGATTCGGCCAAACTCCTCCACTATCTCAGAACCCAAATTGGTTCCTACACCTCAGGCCCAAGGCCTTACAACTTAGCTTTATCCCAAAGCCTACACTCAGCCAATCAAGGCCTACACTCAGCCAACCAAGGCCTACACTCAGAGATCTCAATCTCCTACACTCAGGCTCTCAAGCCCTACCCTCAGCCTTTATAATTATAGGCTTACAATTCACTCAGATCCAAAGGATCCTACAAGATAAAAATGTATTACAAATATTAACTCAACAACTCAGAAATAAAAGAGGGGAGTTGAGAGTTTCTTGATGAGTTCTTGGAAGAACTCAGCTGGATTCAATCTGACTTAGCTTTCTTCAAAGCATCTTGAGTAGAACTGAATAAGACTGAATCCTCCTGCAGTAGTTCCTTGACCTCTACCACTTAAGATCCAGAATGAATCTGAATCCTTCTTCTCAGCCTAGTTCCAGAGGCTGATTTCTTGGATGGAGCCCTCTCTCTCCAACTTCTTAGATCTGCACTTGGACTGCAAGATCTTCTTATGTTGATACTCTATGTACCACTTTAATAACTTGTTCTTCAACAATGTGATCGACCTCAACAACTTGAACAACAGTTTCTGTAAACTGTAGGTGCCTATTTATAGGCCTTCTTCATGGTAACCGGCTGGTCCGGTCCATAACTGACTTCTGATATCTCTGACAGGTGCTGTAGACCGGTTGGAACGGCAGCTGTCAAGTCATCCAGTCATTTCTTGAAAATCTCTAACTGTCTGAAAGTGTCGAGACTTTCTGTCTTTAAGTGTCGACACTTATAGTCCAAGTGTCGACATATACTGTGTAAGTGTCGACACAAGTCTACAAGGTGTCGACACAACTCCTTGTATGTCTCGACACAGATTCTTCTTCAGGTGTCGACACTAAAATTGAGTGTCGACACAAATACTTGATCTTCTGTCTTTTACTGAATTCTTCTAAGTGTCGACACATCACCTTTGTGTCGACACATCTTCATGTGTTGTAACTGTTAAGTGTCGACACTGCTTCTTGGTGTCGACACATAGTCTTTAATGTCGATACTTGCTGAGTGTCGACACAGCTCCTTGTGTCGACACACCTTCTTTTTGTTGAGACTTCAGCTGAGTGTCGACACATTCCCTTAGTGTCGACACTTGTACTTAGAATAATTTTGTTGATCTTTCTGATCTTTGCTAAGTGTCGACACAGCTCCTTGTGTCGACACTTTCTTCAAGTGTAGAGTATTTAGCTAAGTGTCGACACATTGTGCTGGGTGTCGACACTTACTTCATGTGTTGACTCTTCTGGTTGTGTGTCGACACATTGTGCTGATTGTCGACACTTTCTTCAAGTGTTGACTCTTCTGTTGAGTGTCGACACATTGTTCTGAGTGTCGACACTTTAACTTAGTCTCTGCAGACTTTTTCTGAGTGTCGACACAGCTCCAAGTGTTGACACTTTCTGTGTAGACACAGCTTTACTGGTTGTCGACACAGCTCCTTGTGTCGACACTTTCTGTCTGCACTTTTCTTCACTGAGTGTCGACACAGCTCCAAGTGTCGACACTTACTGTCTGGTGTCGACTCTGCATCCCAGGTGTCGACACAATGACTCCAAGTGTCGACACTGCTTGTCTGGGTGTCGACACAAGCCTTCTTAAGTGTCGACACTTTCCCTCTTGGTGTCGACACATGGACTTAGAAACTTTTTGCTTCAGTCCAGTGATTACTTAACCTGCACAAGTAAACTCAACATACATCAAATACATTATGATGTATATCATTGAGTGGGTGAGGCTTCTTCAAATCAGGTACATTTGACCAATGTACCCAACAGTCCCTACTGCATTTGCTGCTGCCATTACTAGCCCTCGAAGGCTAAAAGAAATGGTTGTATGATGTTTTCTTTTGATGTGGTCGACCTGCGTGTCAATGTTTGAGGCCACTGTTTTGAAAGCCATGTAAGGCCATAAGGCCAACTGTTTATGTGTGTTGTAAGACATTCCTATGATGTATAAAATGTGGAGGTTTTATATGTTGGAAATTCATGTGTGGATTTCAAGTGTAGTGTTATAGGCTTCCGCTAGAATGCAATGTGTTAGGGTGCGCTGCGCTACTCTGGTATCATACAGTGACGCCACCGCCTATTTTGTGGTATATGTTGTGGGGCCCCGGCCGGACCTTCTAGTATATACTATGGAAACGGATGAGGTTGTTACAACGGCCACCTTCCCGGCCAACCACTGCCACCACCACCTCCGTTGAGGTGAGGGCTATCGGCCAGAGGTGGTTTGGCCGCCAGAGACGGCGAATTCTGGCGAACCCGACACCTTCATTTTCACGGAAAAATAGTGGAAAACTTCTACTGGATCGTGCTCAATTGAGCCTGATTCCTATCTCTAAAGATTCCTAAGAGCTAACCCGTGAAGGAGAGGAGGACCTGGTTTGCGGCTTGAATGTGTGTGCTTTGCCTCCTCACGATTTCCGGCCACCGAGCTTTGGATCCTCTATAACTTCTACACCAACCTCACTAGAATTGAAAAGGAATTGGGGGAAACGCTTGCCCTTGCTCTGGTGAAGGTCCTTAAATACGGAATTTTGGAGAGAAGGCTTGTAACTCCCCAATTTCATCAAACTCCATTAATGGCCAAAATCCAACTTTTCGATTTCAGCCAAATTAAAGGGGCTAAGCCACCCCAATGGCCGGCCACCTCCTAAAACCTTCTCCTCTCCCTCATAGGAGTAACAGCCCCATAAACGTGAGGGTTATGAAGCCTCCATGGCCATGATGGCCATTAAGCCCTAATTTTCTCTCACCTCCGAATTTGGGGAAACTCTCATTCTCTCTCTCCTAGTCACCAATCTATGAAATTGGTGGGCCCCAAAAGTGCCTCTTCACCTCCTAAACCAGTGGGCCACACTAGTTTGGGCTTAGCCCACTTGGATTGGGCTAGGTTAGCCCAAATTGACCAAATTGAGCTATGGGTTAAGTTTGTCCAAATTAGCCACTTGGGTGACTTAGGTATGGGGCTTTTGGGGCCATTGGGTCCTCCATGATGTCAAGGGACTAAGGGTGAGGTCATTTGTCACTTAGGAGGTTAATTGACCCAAATTGAGCTAAGTTGACTTTCTTAGGCGTAAGGTTGACCTTGGTCGACTTGGCCTCTTTCGTTGACTTCAATGGATCTTTATGGCTCTAATGGACCCTCTAATGGGTTAGAGATGTTGCGGTGGGGTCATGAAGTCATGGTTAAGCCCTATGGTCATATCTAAGCTAGTAATTGGAATTCTACTATTTGTAGACCAAGGTGGTTCACACCCTAATTCCCATGTTCACCCAAACCCTTTAGTGTTTCCTAGGGTTTTGTCATGACCCACTCATGACAAAACCATCCTAGGGGTCTAGAAATCTGAGAGATGTTACAAATCTCAAAACATAAAAATAAAAATTTCGTCCTCGAAATTCAGGTTAGGCCTACGGAGTTTCAAGTATGAGAAATAAAGTGTAACATCCCGAGAGGTTAAAAGGGATACCTGACGTGAAAAGTTCTGGGTACCTTTGCTGCAACAAGTCCTACGGCTCCCACGTGTGCTCCTCTTGTCCATGATTTCTCTACAAGACCTTGACTAGCAGAACCTTCTTGCGCCGTAAGACCCGTATCCCAGTATCATTTATCCGAATCGGCTCCAGGTGCACCGATCGATCAGAAGTTATAGGCCCATCTGTAGTCATAATCTGCTGCTCCGGCCGAAGTAGAGCTCTCCTGAGGGAAGAGACATGGAAGACGTCGTGCAAACCCACTAGCTCTGGCGGCAGCTCCAGTCTGTAAGCCAAGGGATCGATCCGTTCCAAGATCCTATAAGGCCCCATGTATCTCGGACTGAACTTCTTATAAAACGCACCTGCGAGACTTCATGCATCAAACGTATCTTCAGAAACACCCGATCTCCTACCTGAAACTCTACCTGACGATTCCGAGCGTCGTAATTCTTATCATGTCTGCTTTGGGCCTCCAACATCCAGTCTCGAATAAACCGCACCTGAGTATCTGTATCTTCAATGAACTCTGAGCCAAGTGCCTTCGGATCCTCATCCTGGATCCAAGACAAAGGAGTCATATATCTTTGCCCGTATAAAGCCTCATAAGGGGTCATGCCGATGCTAGAATGGTGGTTGTTGTTGTACGAGAATTCGATCAACGGTAGCTATCTCTCCCATGGCTCTCCGCGGTGCAATATGCAAAGACGCAACAAATCCTACAGTGTCTGATTGGTGCGCTAGCTCTAGTGAGCTATGTTTGTGAGGCCTGTCTCGTAGAGACTTGTGGGCCATTGGTTGCGAAGCCTGTCTTTGGGAGACCTTCGGGCTATATTAGTGAGAACTTAAATAGTTCTGTTTGGGCACAAGGCGAACTTTTACTGTTTCATGTGTGGCCGGCCTGCGTGCCGATGTATGAAAATAACTTGTGTAAAGGAAACATTTGTAAGGCCTTAAGGCCGTATTGACTTTTGTGTATTTTTGTAAAACATTCCTGAGATATATATATATATATATATTGAACATTCATGTGTACTTGAGTTCAAATTTTCACCCTTGAAGCTTCCGATAGAATGCTCTGTGTTAGGATTCGTGTAATTTTAATATTAATACGTAACTCTGCCGACTGTCTGTGGGATATGACCTGGGGCGCCGGCCGGACCCTCTGTTATATTTCATGTGACGTAAGGAGGTGTTACAATTTGGTATCAGCTTGTCTCGATCTTCTTTCGCCGAATTCGTGGTCGAATTCTTTTGAGGGGTGGCGAGCATGTGTATGTGCTTACCGTTATAACAAATATGAACTCAAGAATGTCCACTTAAGAATGAAAATACACTTGTCGAACGAACTTGCGTGTTCCTATTATTTCTTTTGGCAATACTGTGTGTTGCTTAATTGTGTGTTTCATGCTTATAGGCAACGAGAAGTGGTGCGGGATAGCAGGAACCCCAACACTCGGCGGAGAGTAATGCAGAAACGGAGGTGCCAACACATCCTCCTTCCACAGAAACTATATGGTTGGTTGCTGAAGTCATATTCACAATAATCAATGCGTAAACAGGAGTGCGAGTACAACCTCCTACCCCTGAGGTGGTCCAGGAACCGGCTGACATAGTTGAACATGTGGCGGTACGACAAGTGGTCGTTGAGCCAGTGACCGCAAGGCAAGAGACAGAAACTCAGTTGAAACACGTAATGGGTTACAATCCTCCTGTGTTTACGGGTACTGGAACCCCTACACAAGCCGAAGATTGTCCCTCAAGAATAAAGAGAGTTCTGACGGCAACTGAAATGGAGGAGTGGCAAAAAGTCACTGTAGTTACATTCTTGTTAGATGGTGAGGCGAGGCTATGGTGGGATGAGCTAGAGCTGTACCAGTTTGCTGGTCGGTCGTTGATCGAGATCTCAATGGAGGATTTCTCAAGGTATTTTCTTGCGAGATACATTCCATTTACACAGCAGATTGCCACGGAAAACCAATTTCAAAGGCTAACTCAAGGCGAGAGTTCGGTGGATGACTACTTGCATGAGTTTACGAGATTGAGAAGGTATACAGACTTTATGTTTGCATACGAGGAACGGAAAATAAATCGGTTCTATGAAGGGTTGAGGGATGACCTACGGTTGCTTCTCTCGGGACCGATGACGCAAGGGTGTCTTACCTTGGTGAATACGGCTCGTTCCCTGGAACTTGATATGAAGCGCATTCAGCGTAAGAATGATTTGGAAGTGAAGAAACTAGAATTCAAG
Organism: Platanthera guangdongensis; assembly: GCA_039583875.1. NCBI lineage: Eukaryota > Viridiplantae > Streptophyta > Magnoliopsida > Asparagales > Orchidaceae > Platanthera > Platanthera guangdongensis. The sequence continues at coordinate 29,992,931 of CM077153.1, read as the reverse complement.
ATACCTACTTCTTCAAAGTCTGGGTATCGATGGTGGAATAAGAAGTCTAAAACTTTTGCATTAGCTCCTTCTTCTCTTACGTCTGGAGCAACATCTAGGAGTGGTCCACTCACGTGTTACACATGTGGTAAGGTGGGACATATGGCTCGAGAATGTCGAAGTGACCCTCCTAAGATGGAGAAAAACGGGTGCGACTTATGCTGAAAAAGGAAAAGCAGTGGTGAAGTCAACTGCACCTCAAGCGCAACCCTGAGTCTATAATCTTGGCCAGTATAAGGTCAGAAAACAAAGTGTCGTTGTAACAGGTATGAGTTAAGATACAATATTTACTGTTTTTCATACTTAGTACCTTGTGCGTTGCTTGTGTATGATTTGTTTGAATTAGGTTTTGTCCTGATATCGGAATATCCAACGAGAGTACTGTTCGATACAGGAGCTTCTCATTTCTTTCTATCTGAGGACTTCGTGGGGCGAATCAGAGTGCCTTTGTTTATACCGATAGATCGAGTGGATGTGTTGTTACTTAACGGGTGCTTGATGCGTGTGGATCGAGCCTGCTATATTGAGGTGCGGATAAGAAGTCCTTTGGTTTGGAAGCATCTGTGCTGCCGATATCAGATTTTGATGTAATCTTTGGTATAGACTGACTCTCAGAGCAGCGTGCATATATATATTGCAACTCTAAGGAAGTCACATTGGGATAAAATACCGAATGAGAGACTAAGTTCGCTAGGATGCGAGGATGGAGCAAGATATTGATGTCTGCTCTCTAAGTAGTCATGGTTGTTCGGAAGAGCGCAGAGTTGTTCTTCACGCTGATGGAGGTTGTTGAGCCGAAGTCCGGTTTGAGTGACGTTCCTATTGTATCAGAGTGCGCATATGTGTTTCCTAAGGATATCCCTGGGTTACCACCCCAGCGGGAGATTGACTTTATTATTGAGTTGGAGTCAGGTGCGAAACATGTGGCCCGCTCACCATACCGAGTGGATCCAAAGGATATGGCAGAGTTGAAAGTTCAATTGCAAGAATTGCTAGAGCAAGGCTATATACGCCCAAGTATGTCGCCTTAGAGTGCACCAGTTCTTTTCGTGAAGAAAAAGGATGGAAGCTTACGGCTATGCATTGACTATCAACAGCTAAATAAGCTGACGGAGAAGAACAAGTATCTGATTTCACGGATTGATGACTTGTTCGATCAACTGGTGGGATCAACGGTATACTCGAAGCTGGATTTAAAGTTTGGCTATTACCAGTTGAAGATTAGGGAATGTGATATTCCCAAGACAGCATTTGGTACACACTATGGGCACTACGAGTTCACTGTAATGTCGTTTGGGCTAATAAATGCGCCATCGGTATTCATGGACTTAATGCATCGAACTTTTAGAGAGTACTTGGACCCATTTGTGATCGTATTTATTGATGATATATTGGTGTACTCTCAGTCCAAATAAGATCATGCAAATCATTTGCGGATGGTTGTGCACATCCTAAGGAGAAACAAACTTTATGTCAAGTTCTCAAAGTGCGAGTTTTGGCTGTCATCAGTGGCTTTTCTTGGCCATGTGGTTAGTAGTGAAGGTATTATGGTGGATCTAGCGAATATAGTTGCAATACGGGAGTGGCCTGTGTTGTCTTCTATAGCAGAAGTCAGGAGTTTTTTTGGACTTGCTAGCTACTATATGCGCTTCGTAGAGAACTATTCGAGGATAGCCTTACCTCTCACTATGATGATAAGGAAAGATCAGAAGTTTGTTTGGACGCCTAAGTGCGTGCGAGCTTTTGAAGAGCTAAAGAGTCATTTGACCATGATGCCTATCTTGGGTTCGCCATATGGTACAGACGGCTACAGGATTTATAATGATGCTTCAGGGATCAGCTTAGGTTGTGTGCTTCTTCAGCTCGAAAAAGTGATAGCATATGGCTCACGTGAGTTGAAAGTTCATGAACGGAACTATCCCGTCCACGACTTGGAGTTGGCGGCGGTGATATTTGCCCTTAAGATGCGGCATCATTATTTATATGGAGTGAAAGTTGACATCTTCACGGACCATAAGAGTCTGAAGTACTTAATAGATCAGAACGATCTGAACATGTGGCAGTGGAGGTGGATGGAATTCCTTGGAGACTACACCTTCTAGATACACTATACTCCCGGAAAGGGAAATATGATTTCAGATGCCTTGAGTCGGCGGACTCCATTAAGGGCAAATTGGTTGCAGATGCGTGATGAACGTCCGATCCAGGAGTTGGAGGCCTTAGACATTTCTTGTGTTGACAAGAATGCCACTACAAATGCATGCCTGAATAGGACGGAGGCGCAATATGGCCTTGCGGACAGGGTTCAACGAGCAACGAAACTCGATGAGAGTCTGAAATGCTATGCAGTGGATGGGTCGAATTCCCAATTCTTCATGGAAGGCGGCCTTTTAAGAAAAGACGGTCATTTGTGCGTCCTGAATGTGGGTAAACTATGGGAAGAATTGATGTATGATGTGCATCTTACAAAGTACTCAATTCACCCAGGGAGCACAAAGATGTACAAGGACATGAAGAAAGTGTTATGGTGGCAAGGTTTGAAGAAATACATAGCCATTACGTGGCAAAATGTCAGACTTGTGCCTTAGTGAAGGCTGAATGTCAGAAACCTGGAGGTTTCTTGAAGTCGTTACCAATCCCGGTATGAAAATTTGATGACAAATCTATGGATTTCGTGTACGGACTACCGAGATCACAGAGCGGAAACGATGTCGTGTGGGTGATCATTGACCGATTGACAATGATATCACACTTCATACATAATAAGAAGGATGATTCAGTGGAAAAATAGGCTAAGTTGTACGTGGACAACATAGTACGATTGCACAGTGTGCCCTGTAGCATTGTCAGTGACCGAGATGGGCGCTTTAATTCGAATGATTGGAGGCTAATCCACCAGTTTATGGGTACTCAACTGAAGTTCAGTACGACCATTAATCCACAAACGGATGGTCAGACCGAGAGGACCAACAGAACAATCTAGGATATGCTCCGAATGTGCTCCTTGGATTTCGGGAAGAGGTGAGAAGACCATCTTTATATGATCGAGTTCGCCTATAATAATATCTATCAAGATGGTATTCAGATGACGCCCTTTGAAGCTTTATATGGTAGGAAGTGTCGTATTCATTTAGCTTGGGAGGAAACAGGCGAATCGAAATTGTATAAGCGGAAGGAAGTCGAAGATGCAAATTTGACTATACCCTTGATACGTGAATGACTATTGGTAGCCTAGGATAGGCATGCAAAATACTACAACGCCAAGCACTGAAATGTGGAGTTTGCGGTGGGTAATTGGATATCTCTGAAGATCAAGCCATTCAAAAGCGTGTCCAAGATTCGGCGCTTGAAAAAATTGAGTCTGAGGTATCTTAGTCTGTTCAAAGTGGTTGAGCGAGTTGGAGCAGCTGCCTATCGATTATCTCTTTCGACAGAGTTAAATGGTTTGTACGATGTGTTTCACATATAGGTGTTGCTGAAAGCTTTGAAAGAGGCGATGCAATTAGTGGTTGATGATCAAGTATCGGTCGATGGTGGGCTAACGACGACGGTCAGGCCCAATCGGATTGAGGATACGGAGGTCAAGCAGCTACGGAACAAGATAATCGGGATGGTCAAAGTCCGTTGGGACAATTGTGGTCGTGAAGAATTGACATGGGAGCGTGAGCAAATCACACAAGAGTACTTTCCTGAGTTGTTTTGTAAAATCATGTTGTAAACTTGTATGTTATTTTCCTGTACAGACATATCAAATTTTGGGACAAAATTTCTGTAAGTATGGGAGGTTTGTAATGCCCCAAAAATCCTAAAAAGGAAGAATTGAAAGTTAATGTGTGGCGTTAGCTTTTGAATTAAATCTACTGTCCTCTCGGGAATCTACCACGTGGCGGTAGTAAAGTTAGAGCGTGGCGATACCACACAAAGCTTTCGATGAAGTGTTGAGAGGACTACCATTGGGCGGTAGTGGACTAACACGTGGCGGTAGCACTCAACGCTTCGAAGTGTTGAGAGGACTACCACAGGGCTGTAGTGGGCTAGTGCGTGGCGCTATCACTCAATGCTTTCAACGCAGCATTGAGTGACTACCTCGCGGCAGTAGGAGTAATGTGGAGCGGTAGCTGCTACATGGCAGTAAGGTGGAGGTTGTTTTGGAGTCACAGCGTGATGTCGATTGGCCCAAGTGGCACCTGCCTATGTTACCGCACTGCAGTAGTAGATACCGTGCGGCGGTAGCCTCTCATTAAGTGCTGGGCATGAGATTGAACTCACACTTTTCTCTTTATCTTGGGATTGCAAGTTCTTAAGGGAAGAGGCTGAGGCTTAGTGTTGCAAGTTTGGTGAAGGAGATCCCGTGATCGGAATCAAGAGCCGAAGTAAGATCCGTGATAAGAAAAATGAGGCGCTCCTTTCCATCTGGAGTCAACTGCACCTCAAGCGCAACCCTGAGTCTATAATCTTGGCCAGTATAAGGTCAGAAAACAAAGTGTCGTTGTAACAGGTATGAGTTAAGATACAATATTTACTGCTTTTCATACTCAGTACCTTGTGCATTGTTTGTGTATGATTTGTTTGAATTAGGTTTTGTCCTGATATCGGAATATCCGACGAGAGTACTGTTCGATACAGGAGCTTCTCATTTCTTTCTATCTGAGGACTTTGTGGGGCGAATCAAAGTGCCTTTGTTTATACTGACAGATCGAGTGAATGTGTTGTTACTTAACGGGTGCTTGATGTGTGTGGATCAAGCCTGCTATATTGAGGTGCGGATAAGAAGTCATAACTTTGGTTTGGAAGCATCTGTGCTGCCGATATCAGATTTTGATGTAATCTTTGGTATAGACTGACTCTCAGAGCAGCGTGCATATATATATTGCAACTCTAAGGAAGTCACATTAGGATAAAATACTGAATGAGAGACTAAGTTCGCTAGGATGTGAGGATGGAGCAAGATATTGATGTCTGCTCTCTAAGTAGTCATGGTTGTTCGGAAGGACGCAGAGTTGTTCTTCACGCTAATGGAGGTTGTTGAGCCGAAGTCCGGTTTAAGTGACGTTCCTATTGTATCAGAGTGCGCATATGTGTTTCCTAAGGATATCCCTGGGTTACCACCCCAGCGGGAGATTGACTTTATTATTGAGTTGGAGTCAGGTGTGAAACATGTGGCCCGCTTACCATACCAAGTGGATCCAAAGGATATGGCAGAGTTGAAAGTTCAATTGCAAGAATTGCTAGAGCAAGGCTATATACGCCCAAGTATGTCACCTTAGAGTGCACAAGTTCTTTTCGTGAAGAAAAAGGACGGAAGCTTACGCCTATGTATTGACTATCAGCAGCTAAATGAGCTGACGGAGAAGAACAAGTATCTGATTTCACGGATTGATGACTTGTTCGATCAACTGGTGGGATCAACGGTATACTCGAAGCTGGATTTAAAGTCTGGCTATTACCAGTTGAAGATTAGGGAATGTGACATTCCCAAGACAGCATTTGGTACACACTATGAGCACTACGAGTTCACTGTAATGCCATTTGGGCTAATAAATGCGCCATCGGTATTCATGGACTTAATGCATCGAACTTTTAGAGAGTACTTGGACCCATTTGTGATCGTCTTTATTGATGATATATTGGTGTACTCTCAGTCCAAATAAGATCATGCAAATCATTTGCGGATGGTTGTGCACATCCTAAGGAGAAACAAACTTTATGTCAAGTTCTCAAAGTACGAGTTTTGGTTGTCATCAGTGGCTTTTCTTGGCCATGTGGTTAGTAGTGAAGGTATTATGGTGGATCTAGCGAATATAGTTGCGATACGGGAGTGGCATGTGTTGTCTTCTATAGCAGAAGTCAGGAGTTTTTTTGGACTTGCTAGCTACTACATGCGCTTCGTAGAGAACTATTCGCGGATAGCCTTACCTCTCACTATGATGACAAGGAAAGATCAGAAGTTTGTTTGGACGCCTGAGTGCGTGTGTGCTTTTGAAGAGCTAAAGATTCATTTGACCACTACGCCTATCTTGGGTTCGCCATGTGGTACAGACGGCTACATGATTTATAATGATGCTTCAGGGATCAGCTTAGGTTGTGTGCTTCTTCAGCTCGAAAAAGTGATAGCATATGGCTCACGCGAGTTGAAAGTGCATGAACGGAACTATCCCGTCCACGACTTGGAGTTGGCGGCGGTGATATTTGCCCTTAAGATGCGGCATCATTATTTATATGGAGTGAAAGTTGACATCTTCACGGACCATAAGAGTCTGAAGTACTTAATAGATCAGAACGATCTGAACATGTGGCAGCGGAGGTGGATGGAATTCCTTGGAGACTACATCTTCTAGATACACTATACTCCCGGAAAGGGAAATATGGTTGCAGATGCCTTGAGTCGGCGGACTCCATTAAGGGCAAATTGGTTGCAGATGCGTGATGAACGTCCGATCCAGGAGTTGGAGGCCTTAGACATTTCTTGTGTTGACAAGAATGCCACTACAAATGCATGCCTGAACTGGACGGAGGCGCAATATGGCCTTGCGGAGAGGGTTCAACGAGCAACGGAACTCGATGAGAGTATAAAATGCTATGCAGTGGATGGGTCAAATTCTCAATTCTTCATGGAAGGCGGCCTTTTAAGAAAAGACGGTCATTTGTGCGTCCCGAATGTGGGTAAACTATGGGAAGAATTGATGTATGATGTGCATTTTACAAAGTACTCAATTCACCCAGGGAGCACAAAGATGTACAAGGACATGAAGAAAGTGTTATGGTGGCAATGTTTGAAAAAAGACATAGCTCATTACGTGGCAAAATGTCAGACTTGTGCCTTAGTGAAGGCTGAATGTCAGAAACCTGGAGATTTCTTGAAGTCGTTACCAATCCCGGTATGAAACTTTTATGACAAATCTATGGATTTCGTGCACGGACTACCGAGATCACAGAGCGGAAACGATGTCGTGTGGGTGATCCTTGACCGATTGACAATGATATCACACTTCATACATAATAAGAAGGATGATTCAGTGGAAAAATAGGCTAAGTTGTACGTGGACAACATAGTACGATTGCACGGTGTGCCCTGTAGCATCGTCAGTGATCGAGATGGGCGCTTTAATTCGAATGATTGGAGGCTAATCCACCAGTTTATGGGTACTCAACTGAAGTTCAGTACGACCATTCATCCGCAAACGGATGGTCAGACCGAGAGGACCAACAGAACAATCTAGGATATGCTCCGAATGTGCTCCTTGGATTTCGAGAAGAGGTGAGAAGACCATCTTTATATGATCGAGTTCACCTATAATAATATCTATCAAGCTGGTATTCAGATGACGCCCTTTGAAGCTTTATATGGTAGGAAGTGTCGTACTCCTTTAGCTTGGGAGGAAACAGGCGAATCGAAATTGTATAAGCGGAAGGAAGTCGAAGATGCAAATTTGACTATACCCTTGATACGTGAATGACTATTGGTAGCCTAGGATAGACAGGCAAAATACTACAACTCCAAGCACCAAAATGTGGAGTTTGCGGTGGGTGATTGGATATCTCTGAAGATCAAGCCATTCAAAAGCGTGTCCAAGATTCGGCGCTTGAAAAATTGAGTCTGAGGTATCTTAGTCTGTTCAAAATGGTTGAGCGAGTTGGAGCAGCTGCCTATCAATGATCTCTTTCGACAGAGTTAAATGGTTTGTACGATGTGTTTCACATATCGGTGTTGCTGAAATCTTTGAAAGAGGCGATGCAATTAGTGGTTGATGATCAAGTATCGGTCGATGGTGGGATAACGACGACGGTCAGGCCCAATCGGATTGAGGATACGGAGGTCAAGCAGCTACGGAACAAGATAATCGGTATGGTCAAAGTCCGTTGGGACAATTGTGGCCATGAAGAATTGACATGGGAGCGTGAGCAAATCACACAAGAGTACTTTCCCGAGTTGTTTTGTAAAATCATGTTGTAAACTTGTATGCTATTTTCCTGTACATACATATCAAATTTTGGGACAAAATTTCTGTAAGTATGGGAGGTTTGTAATGCCCCGAAAATCCTAAAAAGGAAGAATTGAAAGTTAACGTGTGACGTTAGCTTTTGAATTAAATCTACTGTCCTCTCGGGAATCTACCACGTGGCGGTAGTAAAGTTAGCGTGTGGCGATACCACTCAAAGCTTTCGATGAAGTGTTGATAGGACTACCGCTGGGCGGTAGTGGGCTAACACGTGGCGGTAGCACTCAACGCTTCGAAGTGTTGAGAGGACTACCACAGGGCTGTAGTGGGCTAGTGTGTGGCGCTATCACTCAATGCTTTCAATGCAGCGTTGAGTGAATACCTCGCGGCGGTAAGAGTAATGTGGAGCGGTAGCTGCTACATGGCAGTAAGATGGATGTTGTTTTGGAGTCACAGCGCGATGTCGATTGGCCCAAGTGGCAACCGCCTATGTTACCGCGCTGCAGTAGTAGATACCGTGCGGCGGTAGCCTCTCATTAAGTGTTGGGCATGAGATTGAACTCACACTTTTCTCTTTATCTTGGGATTGCAAGTTCTTAAGGGAAAGAGGCTGAGGCTTAGTGTTGCAAGTTTGGTGAAGGAGATCCCGTGATCGGAATCAAGAGCCGAAGTAAGATCCGTGATAAGAAAAATGAGGCGCTCCTTTCCATCTGGATAGAAGACTTACTCATGACTCCGAAAAGATCTACAAGGGTAACGACTTTCTCCTTGGACAAGTGAAGTCCTAAAATTACATAAGTACATGGAACCCCTCATAAAAAGATGAAGAAAAGGGTGGTTTTCAGTGGGTAGATCATCGTGATCCCCGATAAAACTTGCATATAAATCCGGAATTGAAGTGCGAAATAGGCATGATGTGTGAAACCCATCTGGATAGGTTGATCTGGATTGGTGATGAATGATTTGCGTGCCGAAGAAGACTCCGTGGATAAAACATGTGGTTCAACATGTAGAATCCGTGGTCTGGGGGTGTGCAAGATACTGCAGGGATATTACATGTGGTGATCTCCAGGAAAACACCCAAAAATAGGGAAGAAGCGACTTTTGTCCCTACCGCGTAGCGGTAATGCTACTGCCGACGCTAGCTCCCAATGAGTTATGTTTGTGAGGCATGTCTCGTGGAGACCTGTGGTCCATTGGTTGCGAAGCCTATCTCTGGGAGACCTGCAGGCTATATTAGTGAGAACTCAAATAGTTCTGCTTGGGTACAAGGGGGACACTGAACCCGCGTCATGTCACAGCCATGAAGGTTTCGGCTTTTGACGCATGATGGTTTGAGCAACCGGATTTGGCTAACCTGGACCCACCTTATGACGATCGACTTGGAGTGAGTCACTAGATTGAACTTGTGAGAGCTCCTTTCACTTTGTCGACTCATAGGAAGAAAAGAGAGAAATGCTCAAGTTTCGACCATCAAGTCTGGGACTGTGGATAGTGGTGGTACCCGGGAGACTGGATACACTGATAATGTGTCTTGTGTGCACGGGGCATGTGGACGATTGAGCCTGCGTCTGTGGCGAATGGTGCTTAAGTTGCACGTTTCTGTTTGCCAAAAATATTTATATGTTATTGCTTGCAGGGAAGGAGAACCGCCACCCCGAGTGATGGGTGAGGTCATTATAAATTGGTCAGCTAATGCTGACCGTTGCCTTGTTTGCCGCCCTTATGGTGGATTGTCCCTTTATAGGTGCTGGAGAGCTGAGCGGGAAATAGCGGGATGAAACCCTTGATGTCGCGCCGGCCCTCGAAGGTCAAGCGGTGGTGAACTTTTACTATTTCATGTGTGGTCGGGCTGCGTGTCGATGTATGAAACACCTTGTGTAAAGGAAACAGTTGTGAGGCCTTAATGATGTATTGACTTTTGTGTATTTCTGTAAAATATTATTGATATATATATATATATATATATATATATATATATATATATATATATATATATATATATAGTGGACATTCATGTGTACTTGAGTTCAAATTTTCACTCTTGAATCTTCCGCTAGAATGCTCTGAGTTAGGATTCGTGTAGTTTTGATATTAATACGTAACTCCGCCGACTGTCTGTGGGATATGGCGTGGAGCCCCTGCCGGACCCTTTGTTATATTTCATATGATGTGAGGAGGTGTTACACACATGATCCAAGATAGGTTATCCTTCTTTGTATCTGAACTCCCCCAGCATCTTCAGTAGATATAGTTTATTGATGTCAGTACTCTTGACATACAATGTCTTAAGAGTTTTTTAAAGGATCTTTGCATCAACGATGCTTTTAACATGATTATAGACGTTCGGCTCTACGAACCGTCTGACGAATCCATATAGCTTATGGTGCTCCACCTTCTACATATTTGGATTTGTGTCTTTAGACATCTCCTTAAATATAGGTGCATGTCAGCTCTTCACATAAATAAGATCCTCCATCAGTAAGTGACATTGGTGGTAGTTGCGTCGTTTAGTTTCACCATTTGCTCGGAGCATGAACCTGAAGTAGACTTCATCATGCTCTGTCACTAAACGGACTGACCCTAGTTCTCTAAGCCGACTATTTCAAATAAAGGAATCAAGGAGGATAGGGAGCAGACCAATGGTTGTCACCTACCACACCTGATCACTAACCCAAAATATCTAATCGCTTCTTGAATCTCAGACAGGTCAGTCTGATAACTGCTCTGATAATGAACCTGCCTCTGATACCACTTGTTGGGCTAGAGAGCACGCAAGCCCGACTAGAGCACCTGCAAATTAGTTCGAACAAATACATGCACGACCGCTTATCGGTGTCGACACACAACAAAAAAGGCAAAAATAAGAATAATAAAAGTGAAACAAAGATTTATCGTGAAAACCCAATAGGGTGAAAACTACGGGACGATCAGAGTCCAACCTGAAAGCTTCCACTAAAATATATGATACAATAGGCAATTACAATGTTTTCCTTCCCCGATCTTTATAGGATATTCACCAGCTTCACACTACACAATACAATAAATAGTAACAAAAAAACTGCATGTTGCCGACAACGGTGGACGAGACGGATCACACAAATTCTCTTCAAGATGCCTCTTCGAATCCTTGTCCAAATCTAATCCAGATCCAATCCGTGTAGGGGAATTACTTCTCGTCAACGTCGTACAACGACATTCAAAAGCTCTCCCAAACTAAGACGATTGTCGCAAAAGCCTCTCTAGAAATCTTTCAATGCTTGAGTTTTGAGAGAAGTGAATGTCTTACTCCTTGTACTTCATCCTCATTTATAGGGCCAAAATCAAGGAGATAGATGTGGTAGATGACATGATGATGAAGATTCCATGAAGCTTCTTTTGGTCAAAAAACATATTTTGGTTTAAAGGTCAAAGACGACTTCACTTTTTTACACTTATCGCGAAACACATGCTTGAAAAGCATGATTAAAGTTGGCTGGCCTTTTTCTCATTAAGTGATGGGCATGAGATTGAACTCACACTTTTATCTCTATCTTGAGATTGCAAGTTCTTGAGGGAACGATGCTGAGGCTTAGTGTTGCAAGTTTGGTGAAGGAGATCCCATGATCAGAATCAAGAGCTGAAGTAAGATCCGTGATAAGAAAAGTGAGGCGCTCCTTTCCATCCGGATAGAAGACTTGCTCATGACTCTGAAAAGATCTACAAGGGTAACGACTTTCTCCTTGGACAAGTGAAGTCCTAAAATTGCATACTTGCATGGAACCCCTCACCAAAAGGTGAAGAAAATGGTGGTTTCTAGTGGGTAGATCGTTGTGATCCTTGATAAAACTTGCATATAAATCCGAAATCGAAGTGCGGAATATGCATGATGTGTGAAGCCCATCTGGACAGGTTGATCTGGATTGGTGATGAATGATTTGCATGCCGAAGAAGACTCTGTGGATAAAACATGTGGTTCAACGTGTAGAATCCGGGGTTTGGGGGTGTGCAAGATGCTGCAGGGATGGTGCAGGAGGGGATCTCTAGGAAAACACCCAAAAAGGGGAAGAAGCGACTTTTGTCCCTACCGCGCAGCGGTAGTGCTACCGTCGGCGCTAGCTCCCAGTGAGCTATGTTTGTGAGGCCTATCTCGTGGAGACCTGTGGGCCATTGGTTGTGAAGCCTATCTTTGGGAGACCTGCAGGCTATATTAATGAGAACTTAAATAGTTCCGCTTGGGTACAAGGTGGATGTTGAACCCATGTTATGTCACAGCCATGAAGGTTTCGGTTTTCGGCGTATGACAGTTTGAGCAACAGGGATTTGGCTAACCCACACCCATCTTATGACGATCGACTTGGAGTGAGTCACTGGATTGAATCTGTGAGAGCTCCTTTGACTTTGTCGACTCATAGGAAGAAAAGAGAGAAATGCTCAAGTTTCGACCATCAAGTCTGGGACTGGGGATGGTGGCGGTACCCGGGAGACTGGGTACACCGATAATGTGTCCTGTGTGCACGGGGCGTGTAGACGATCGAGCCTGTGTCTGTGGCGAATGGTGCTTAAGTTATACATTTCTATTTGCCAAATATATGTATATGCTACTGCTTGCAGGGAAGGAGAACTGTCACCCCGCGTGTTGGGTGAGGTCGTTATAAATTGGTCAGCTAATGCTGACCGTTGCCTTGTTTGTCGCCCTTATGGTGGATTGTCCCTTTGTAGGTGCTGGAGAGCCGAGCGGGAAATAGCGGGCTGAAATCCTTGTTGTCGTGACGACCCTCGAAGGCCAAGCGATAGAGAACTTTTACTGTTTCATGTGTGGACGGCCTGCGTGCCGATGTATGAAACATCTTGTGTAAAGGAAACAATTGTAAGGCCTTAAAGCCGTATTGACTTTTGTGTATTTCTGTAAAACATTCTTGAGATATATATATATATATATCTTTATACTATAAGCAAGGAACTAATCATCCTATGGTGTAACATGGCGTAACATTTAAATCCAAAAATACCCTCATAAAATAGATTTTGGTGGATCAATTGGAGGGTATTTGAGTCATTTGGCCGGATCAACCTTAATTAAATACGCACCCGCATTGTTCAACCCACTCATTCTCCCGATACCTTTCTTCTTCTACGCAGCTAGGGCAAAGAAATCTTCGTTTGCCTCTTCCTGCTCGGCGTCCGACGATTTCATCTTCTCCGTGGAGGTAAATACTTCCTTTTCCTCCCTTTTCGATAGTTTCTGTTACTCCATTTCCTCATCCTCACTGCTCCCTCTTCGTTCATGCTGCTTTAAGTTCATTCCAAAACTCACATCCTTGCGGGTTCTTCTGCGCAGGTAGGGCAGCATATCCTCCTCCCGTCGCAACATCTACTCTCGTCGCAAGCCCCAACATGTCCTACCTCATCCTGCACACCCCGCCCTACCTGATCCCACGCAAGCGTTGGAGCTCTGTCGATCCCGCTCGCCGGCTACAAATCCAACTCCAACGGCAACAAACCCACCAAATCCACCTCCCGCACAGCAATAACGTGCCCGCTCTGCACTCGCCGGCTCTCTGAAAACACCCCCGATTAGCACCTGGCCTTTCGTATCTTAGCACTTTCGTCATTTCAAAACTGTAAGCAAGGCTGTGATTGCTCCATTTCAGCGATTCTAAATACCTGCGATTTTTACATTTCAGCGATTCTACATACCTGCAATTTTTACATTTCTACTGTCATCAACAACATCAACAGCATCAGACGGGCATCTTCTCACGACATCTTCAACGAACACGCATCTACTCCATGAAATAGGTATTTATGTACAACATCTTCTCACGCCAGCATCTTCTCAAGATTTCTTTGTTTTTGTGTACTCCAATAGATAATATTTGATATGATTAGTTTTTCCCGCTGCTCCTTTTCCATCTCTGCTAACAGGTATTTATCCAGCATTCAATTTTACTTTTTTTTTCTTTCCTTCCGAGTTGCTTGATCATCTAGGTCATCACATCTTCGTCTCCATTCAGCAGTGGGTTTTTAATTACAGTGGGTCATAACCCAGGTATAACCACAGTGGGCTTTAATTCCATTTCCTATATTTTTTTCTTTACACCAGTTAATTGCACTTTGTTGTGATCACTTTGTAAAATGGAATGCTTAATACTTGAGTTCACTTTAAGTCCTCTCGAATAATTGTTGCAAAGTTTTCTCTTGAGTTTAAAATTGGGTATGATTTCTTTGCTGTTAAGCCCTAAGTTTAAAGGCCCAAACTTGATACTTAAAGTCTTTGTTTATGGTATGATTTCTTAGATTGCAAATGCAGTGGAAGTTTTGTCATTATCTTTTTTTCTTTTTAGCATGGTTGGTTCTTATTAATAGCATCATCTGAGGGATATTCTACAATTTCAGATTTAATAACACAAGAGTATGTGTTGTAAAGTTTTTTTTCTAATTAGATCTCACATTTTTTAATATAATAACAGTGTATCATGTCATGTTTCAATTCAAGTTTCTCCTAATTATAGTAGATTGACCTTTCGACCGATATCTGACTACAAATGAGGATCATTGCTTCATACTCATTTTAAGCTTACACATTGAATAATGTACTCGATTTCTTTATTTTTGTGTACTCCATTTCTTTGTTTTAGGATGGATGTTGTATTAAGGTTTATAAAAACGATTGATATTTTTTGTGCATAACCCATCAGTCCAATGTTCAACTTAGATGCCGACCCCCGCGCCAGATGCCCCCCCGATAGATGCCCCTCCCCCCGATAGATGTCGCCCCAACTATAAATGTCTCCTCCCTCGACAAATGTCTCTCCCACGACAAATGTCGCCCCCACGACCATTGCCGCCCCCGACAATTGTCGCCCACCCGACAATTATCCCCCCCCCCCCCCGCGACAATTGTCTCCTCCGCGACAAATGTCGCTCGGCGAAATTTGTCGCCCCACGATAAATGTTTGCCCCCACGACAATTGTCGCCCCCGCGACAAATGTCACACCCACGACAAATGTCGCACCCACGACAAATGTCGCACCACGACAAATGTCGCACCCACGACAAATGTCGCACCCACGACAAATGTCGCACCCACGACAAATGTCGCACCCACAACAAATATCCCTCCACGACAAATGTTGCATCACGACAAATGTCGCCCCACGACAATTGTCGCCCCCATAACAATTGTTGCCCCCACGATAATTGTTGTCCGCACGGGGTCCCGCGTGCACGACTACTTGTATATATATATATATATATATATATATATATATATATATATATATATATATAGTGGAAAGTCATGTGTACTTGAGTTCAAAATTTCACTCTTGAAACTTCCGCCAGAATGCTCTGAGTTAGGATTCGCATAGTTTTAATATTAATACGTAACTCCGCCGACTGTCTGTGGGATATGGCGTGGAGCCCCTGCCGGACACTTTATTATATTTCATATGACGTGAGGAGGTGTTACACACATGATCCAAGATAGGGGATCTTTCTTTGTATCTGAACTCTCCCAGCATCTTCAGTAGATATACTTTATTGATGCCAGTACTCTTGGCATACAATGTCTCAAGAGTTTTTTAAAGGATCTTTGCATCAACGATGCTTGTAACATGATTATAGACGTTCGTCTCTACGAACCGTCTGACGAATCCATATAGCTTCTGGTGCTCCACCTTCTACATATTTGAATTGTGTCTTTAGGCATCTCCTCAAATATAGGAGCATGTCAGCTCTTCATATAGATAAGATCTTCCATCAGTAAGTGACATTGGTGGTAGTTGCGTCATTTAGTTTCATCATTTACTCAGAGTCTGAACCTGAAGTAGACTTCATCATGCTCTGTCACTGAACGTGCTGACTTCAGTTCTCTGAGCCGACTATTTCAAATAAAGGAATTAAGGAGGATATGGAGCAGACCAATGGTTGTCACCTACCGCGCCTGATCATTAACCCAAAATATTCAATCGCCTATTGAATCTCAGACAGGTCAGCCTGATAACTGCTTTGATAATGAACCTGCATCTGATACCACTTGTTGGGCTAGAGAGCACAAAAGCCCGACCAGAGCACCTGCAAATTAGTTCGAACAAGTACCTGCATGACCGCTTAGTGATGCCGACACACAACAAAAAAAAGACAAAATATAAGAATAATAAAAGTGACACAAAAGTTTATCGTAGAAACCTAATAGGGTGAAAACTACGGGACGATCAGAGTCCAACCTGAAAGCTGCCACTAAAATGTATGAAACAATAGGCAATTACAAGGTTTTCCTTCCCCGATCTTTATAGGATCTTCACCAGTTTCACACTACACAATACAATAAATAGTAACAAAAAAACAGCAAGTTGCCGACAACGGTGGACGAGACGAATCACACAAATCCTCTTCAAGATGCCTCTTCGAATCTTGCCCAAATCTACTCCAGATCTAATCCGTGTAGGGGAAGTACTTTTCGTCAATGTCGTACAACGACATTCGAAAGCTCTCCCAAACTAAGATGATTGCCGCAAAAGCCTCTATAGAAATCTTTCAATACTTGAGTTTTGAGAGAATTGAATGTCTTATCCCTCCTCCTTCATCCCCATTTATAGGGCCAAAATCAAGGAGATAGATGTGGTAGATGACATGTTGATGAAAATTCCATGAAGCTTTTTTTGGTCAAAATAACACATTTTGGTTTAAAGGTCAAAGATGACTTCACCTTTTTACACTTGTCATGAAACACATGCTTGAAAAGCATGGTCAAAGTTTGTTAGCCTTTTCACACTTAGGAGAAAGTTATTTTAATATTATATTTTCAATCTTTTATTTTTGATTGAGAAGATGAACAATAAAAATCTAAAAAAAAGAATATAAACCCAGAAAGCACAGGAAATAGAAGATTTTAAAACATTTTTTTTGCTCAAACAAGATGAACAAAAAATTCTTAAAAATGAGAAATGAAACTTTTTTTGCTCGTTCTCTTCGTGTATTATTGAGAAGATTAATCCTAAAAATAAAGAAAATAGAAAAAGAGATGGAGAAATGATTCAGTGCATCAAAGGAGATGAAAAAATGACCTTTAACGAGATATCTTCAACGTTGGCGGCAGAATGAGGAACATGCAAAGCACCTCCAATAGGCTCTGGCCTGATTTCGACAAAGCAGCGAGATTCTGGACAGAAAAACAGGAGAACTACTACATCAAGAATAATAAAGGGAATTGATATTCGCATACTATATTTGGCTATTTGCACCCACCGATATTCATACCATACAAAATTATAATTGTACACAAAACCGATATTTGTACCCCACAAAAATGGAATTTTTAAAATTAATGTTATATAAAATGAGTTTCTAACAAAAGTAGTCAAATCTATGTTGACATTTTTGTCAAATACATCTTAACAACCAATATATTTTTGTCAAAAAGACTTGTCCAAAAAATATTAAAATACAAAAACATCTAAGATATTTGTGAGCTTCATTTTCCCTTGATATTTTTGCCGAGAAAAACACCGGTCGGGGAGGTGCTGTCGGAGCACCACAATCGCTGATTTATCATAGGGCGGAGCGGCGGCGCCGCAGTGACCTTTCGAGAACAACGGTAGAGGCAACGACCTCGGCGACGACGACATCGAAAACGCCGATCCGACATACGTGTCGCTGTCATCGACACCGGCTTCAAACCAGAAGGAACCCACACGAATCTGCTTTGGGATCATCGCCGGATCCGGCCCCATCGGCACGGGACTGAACAAATCTTCACCCCGATCTTCTACATAACTTGTGGGTTGAATTAGGGTTAGGGATAGAGCTAAATCTTCTCTGAGAAAAAAAATGCTCGGCGTAGGGCTCGCGATGCAATCCTGCGGCTGTAGAATCTCCGTCCCCATGCCGATAATTTCACACAAAAATCGAATCCGCTACTTCGCGTGGAGAAGTCGATTCCTCGCTTCTTCTGGCGGCTTCTTCCGTCAGCTTCTTCCGACGACCTCTTCACCTTTTTGACCTACATGTTTCTTCTCCGAGAGCTGTGATCGGCAGAACCGGACTCTCCGCCTTCGACCGTTAGCCGCCCCAAGCGATCAGATTAAGATTGTCGTCACCGTGGGCGGGAATATGGAGGTCGCTGGCGTAAGAGAGCAGGTAGGCTAGGTTGAAGGGAGTTGAGCGAGCCACGCCTAGCGGGTGGAAGGGGCGAGCGGGAGGGAAGAAAGTGGGGTACAAATATGATTTTTTATTTGAAAGATATTTAAATATTAATTGTTGAAACCGGAACCCGGCCTCTTGTGGAGTTCGACCTTGGGGAAGGGGTGGTCTCGCGCCTACTTCGCACCTGCAAGAAAAACAACGAGAGAGACAAGAAAGGACAGACCCAAGGGCTCGGCAGGGAGGTCCCACCACAAACCCGGAAGATCTCTGAGCGCTTCCCCTCCTTAGCCAAGAGCCGAGCTAAGGTACCCTCAGAGAACACTTGAGAATGAGAGCAAGAAGGCAATGAAAGTGTCCCTCTGAGGTACCCCTTGGGTCTTATTTATAGATTTTCAGAATCTGAACTGCCAATAACCAAAAGGACTGACCTGGAAATACCAAAAGGCCCCTGGCTGGGTCTGCCAACAGTCAAACTCCGCTGTTCTGAACGGCTATGCGCAGTCCAAACTGGTCTGCCAACAGCGAGGCTCCGCTGTTCTGAGGAGCTATTCGCACCCCTGGGCGGTCAGCTCGCCTTCAATTCCCCTGCAGGAGGCGGGCGCGACCTGGCTCCGGGGCTCGCCTGCTCTCTTGGGCGAGCGCGAGCCGATAGGGGCGAGCTGTCAGCCTTTCACCGGGCGGATCGGTGGTCAGGTTGCATGCGGGAGGGGGGTCAGCCGACGGGTCGCCATCCCTGGGTCCAGCTCGCTCGCCGCGGGTTGCCAGCCCGCTCGCCGCGGATTGGCAGCCCGCTCGCCCGTGGTGGGCGGGAGCGGGCCAGGTCTTCCGCCGCATAGCCCGTCTCGCCGCCTGGGTGCGGATCACGGCTCCAGGTCCACTCATCCTTCCTGGCGGGACCCGCTCGCCGGACACGGGGTTGTACACAATCCCCGCTCTTTTTGAGCTTGAATCAAGCTCGGAAAGAATCATCCAACCCGCGTGTTCGGTGAGCCCCGTGCTGAGCTGGCAGGGAATCTTCTGGTGGGGGCCCACTGTCCTGCTATAAATACATACCGCTGACCCCTGTAGGAGGCTCCCCAAATCCCCTTATTTTCTCCGAGCAGACTTTTGTTCCTCGATGCCGGTTAGCGAAGAAGTGCGAGCTCGCTTGGCGGCAGCGGTCCTGCAGACTCAGGAGGAGGCCCTCGAGGCCGCCCCATGGCTAGTTCGTGGATCCTCCGGCCCCCTCTTCAGGCCGGCGAAGGGAAAGATCGTTAAGCGTTCTCTGGCGGGCGATTGTCCGGGCTCCAGCTCGGCCGCGGGTGTCGAGGTGATCCCCGGTAGTCGTGACCTTCAGCGAGTTATTGCTGTATCTTTGACCCTTTGTTTTGCAGGCGATCCCCTGTGAGGGGGCGGGGGAATGGGGGAGAGGATCGCCCCTCTAGCGAGTCGCCCGAGAAGGTCACTGGTTCCTTGGTTCTGGATCGCCCACCTCCGGAAACTCCCTGTCCGGCGGTCTCCCACGGGCTGGGGAAATCTCTTGAGACCCTCGAGGGAGGGAACTTTCAGGATCGGCCGGGCTCTTCCCGCCCATCTGTCGGTGCGGGCGATGTGCCCACCCCTGGTGAGCTGGTTTTTATCGTTGATTTTGCCTCTTGCTCGCTCATTCTGACCCCTCCCTGCTCGCAGGCTTTCGCAGGGCCTCGCCTGAGACCGAGATGAGCGAAGGGTACTCGCATCCGCCTGACGTGGACAGTGTATCTGACTATCTGGGCGACCGAACGATGCGGCGGGGATGAAGAGGCAGGTGACGCGGCTATTCCAGAAACACACACTGCTGCTGCAGGAGGCCATAAGGAGGATCGAAGACGACAAGGCCGAGACCGATGCCCGGCTCGCGGCCTTGGAGGGCCCTCGGCGTGAAGCGGAAGACGACGACATCACCTCGCCGGGCGTGCATATAACGCGAGCCGAGGGGCATCTTAAGAGCGCCGTGGAGCAGGTCGGCCTGGCTCAGCGGGAGCTGGTGGCGGTTCGCGATTACCACGATCCCCGCGTGCCGCCTCGGGCGGGAACGAAGAGGCGGCACAGGTGGAAGTGGGTCGAGTACTGACCCAGTTGTTTGCCCCTCGCTCGCGTGATACCGCGGGGTTACCGTCATCTCGCATTATCTTGTATTTGTATTTGTAATTGCTTGCGACTCTTTTAGCCCGCCTATGGGCCTAACTATTTTGTTGCTGAGATGTATTGAAATTATCGCGCTGCTTTTCTTTTGATTTCTGTGTGCGGGTTAAAGGGAAGGGTCCATTCTTCCTTTCGCGCTGATCGGGGCGAGGGCGAGCCGAGGAACTCGCTAGACGGGAATCTCCCGTCTCGCGCGGCACGGCGTGCGGGTGGGTTGGGGTTGGTTCGCCCGCGCCGGCCTCCCGTGGTTGCAGCCGGGCGAGAACCGTGCCGGCTCGACCTTTGAGGTGTGCTCGCGCGCGGGAAGTCGAACCGTCGGATTAATTTTTGCTATCCGCACCCCATCTTTTGGCGGGAAGTTTCCCGCCCTTCTCTTTTCCTATAAATAGGTCCTGCCGGCCCTTATTTCTCCACCGAATCCAAAACGTCTTCTCGCTTCCCCTTTTCTCGCGAAGTGCGATTCTAGCTCGCCTCCCGGCTTTTTCTCTCGCGTTCGGCGGCGAATCGACGGGGATGGGCGGAGGCGGCGGCGACGCGGACGGCCGAAGCAAATGCGCTTGGACCTTCTCCGAGCATGATTTCCCTCGCGCCGTCATCACAGAGCGCGAATACTTGGAGGCTCTAGGCGACCACATCCCAGCCGGGTTCTCTGCGAGGCGACCTGAAGAGGGGGAGAAGATCAACGACCTGTTTAGGGATGAGCTCGCCATCCCTCTCGCTCACTTCGAGGTAGGCCTGCGACTCCCCCTATGGCCCGAGGTGCGCCAGGTGCTCAAATATTTCGGGGTCGTCCTGGGCCAGATGACCCCGAACTCCATCGCCGTCATGATGGGGTTCGCCTGCTTCCTGCGAGAGGAGCGGGTGGAGTTCAGCCTCGCAGTATTCCGGAAGCTGTTCTCCTTCAGGGCGAACCGAGACGGGACGGCCTACTTCTCCAGCGCCCACCTCAAGGTGCGGGAGACGGTTAACAAGAGTCACAACTGGCTGAAGAAGTTCCTGTTCGTCAAAGGGGACTCGGCAACGTGCCCTTCTCGCCGGTACAGCTCAGCGAGGCGAGCTATCGGCCGCCCAACCTAGGCGGCCATGAGGCCGACCTGTTCGCGTTCTTCGTCGGGAAGAACTTTGAAGTCGCGTTCCTGCGCCGCCACCTTGACGATCTCGCGGCTGTCCCGCCGGGGGGAGGTTTGCCACTCGTCTCTGTTAGGCCTTACTTTCCCACTCTTCTTTCATCTCACCTTCCCTTCTTCGCAGGTGAACGCGACATCCCCTTCATCCTCCTTACGAAAGCGCCCGGATCCCCCCCGGGGTTCTCGCCCGCGCCCAGGCCGCGGATGCCGCCCAGCGCGACATCTCATCGATCCCGGCCAAGAAGCGACCGGGCGGCGGACAGTCAGCGCCTCCGCCGAAGTCGGCGAAGACCGCGGATCAGCAACCCTCCGCGAGCCAAAGAAAAGGCAAAGCCCCCGTGGTTTTGCCGACTGAGGCCCCCTCGCCCCCGCTGGTTGCTTCGACCAGCGACTCCCCGGTCGGGGCGGCGGGCATCTCCGCGCCGCCGGGCGAGTCTGAAGCCGCTGCGGGGCCGGTGCCGAGAGGGCATCGGAACTTCGGTTACGGCGAGAAGTATTTGGACGAGCTCGGCATCCCGCTCCTGTCGTGGGACAAGGAGTCGAATCGCGCAACGATCTCGACCCTGCTGCCGAGCTGGATGGAGCAGGATACCATCGGCGGGGAGGCGTACAGCCTCTCGTTTGGTCTGTACTCGCGTGAAGACGCCGCCATTTATGACAAGGAGGCGGGCGAGTGCTGATACATGAGAGCTCGCGGGCCCAGCTGCGCGGTCTGGAGCTGGCTCACATGGTGGGGAGGCGCTGCACCCAGGTGGAGCGGAACGCCGCGTCTATCCAAAAGATGGCGGATGAGAAGGAAGAGGCCCGGAAGCTCGCCCAGGCGGACGCGGACACTCACAGGAGGCGAGCTGACGCGGCCGAGGAGACCCTCGCGCGGTATCGTAGGCGGGGTGGTACGTGCTCCGCCTGAATCGTACTTCCTCCTTTTCGTTAACACAGCTCACGGTTATTCCTATTCATTTTCCCCAGGACGCGGCGACGGCGAGCCGGATGGGCGCCGAGATCGCCACCCTTGGCCAAGAAAAGGCGGCGCTGGAGGCGCGAGTACGCGAGCTGGAGGCCGCCGCCGCTGTCCCTCCTCCAGACAGCAGGGTCTGCCCGCGCGAGCACCTCTCCGACTACGACCTGGAAGTGCTAATGCAGAAGAACGCGGCCAGCGCAGCGAGATACACGATGCAGACGCTGCTGAGGCGCGCGGATCTGCTTACGAGCGAGGCAGCGGGACTCTCGGCAAAAGACGTGGTGCCGGCGCTGTTCCTCCCCGTGCCGGAGCCCGGCGACAGAAGCTTCCAGCCGCTTTAGGGTCTCTAGATCTCGCGTTTCCCCCCCCCCCTTTTGTAATATACTTGTGGATGAACATGATGTATAACAATCTGGTCTGAGATGTATGCGCGAGTTGCGCTTATACTTTATATTTCTATCTATTGTTCCTTTCGGCTATTGTTCCTTTTATATTTCTCGCCTGCCTTGTTTTTCCAACGATGTCATTGCCGGGCGACGCGACCCCCTTCTGCGGTCCGGTTCTGACGAGGCAAGTTGGCTCGTCCGCCGAGCGAGACGAGCTGGTTCGTCCGCCGAGCGAGGCGAGCTGGTTCGTCTGCCGAGCGAGGCGAGCTGGCTCGTCTGCCGAGCGAGGCGAGCTGGCTCGCCCCTCGGCCGCATGCTTAACTCTGTGGACTCTCGCCCAGGCCTTTGTGTTTACTCGACCACCTTTCCCGGGCTTGAGGGTGGGGCTATGCTAGACCCTTTCCTTCTTTTCTGGCTAACTCTTGCGATTCCGTCCTGCTGCGCACGCTTTTCGGGTAGTTTCCGGCCTTGCCGGCTAGGTGGGAGTCTGACAATGCAATTTGCCCTAGGTCGCAGGCCATTGCTTTCTGGATCATTCCATCGAGTGACTTCCGGCCCTGCCAGCTAGGTGGGAGCCTGGCAGCGGGATCTTCTCGAGCCTAGGGATGACACCGAGTGACTTCCGGCCCTGCCAGCTAGGTGGGAGCCTGGCAGCGGGATCTTCTCGGGGCTAGGGATGACACCGAGTGACTTTCGGACCTGCCAGCTAGGTGGGAGCCTGGCAGCGGGATCTTCTCGGGGTCCAGATTCATTCCATCGAGTGACTTCCGCCCCCTGCCAGCTAGGTGGGAGCCTGGCAGCGGGATCTTCTCGAGGCTAGGGATGACTCCGAGTGACTTCCGGCCCTGCCAGCTAGGTGGGAGCCTGGCAGCGGGATCTTCTCGGGGTCCAGATTCATTCCATCGAGTTCTTCCGGCCCTGCAGCTAGGTGTGAGCCTGGCAGCGGGATTTTCTCGAGGCTAGGGATGACACCGAGTGACTTCCGCCCTGCCAGCTAGGTGGGAGCCTGGCAGCGGGATCTTCTCGGGGTCCAAGTTCATTCCATCGAGTGACTTCCGGCCCTGCCAGCTAGGTTGGAGCCTGGCAGCGGGATCTTCTCGAGGCTAGGGATGACACCGAGCGACTTCCGGCCCTGCCAGCTAGGTGGGAGCCTGGCAGCGGGATCTTCTCGGGGTCCAAATTCATTCCATCGAGTGGACTTCCGGCCCGCCAGCTAGGTGGGAGCCTGGCAGCGGGATCTTCTCGATGCTAGGGATGACACCGAGTTTCTGCCAGCTAGGTGGGAGCCTGGCAGCGGGATCTTCTCGAGCTAGGGTGGGAGCCTGGCAGCGGGATCTTCTCGAGGGTCTTCCGGCCCTGCCAGCTAGGTGGAGCCTGGCAGCGGATCTTCTCGGGGTCCAAATTTCATTCCATCGAGTGACTTCCGGCCCTGCCAGCTAGGTGGGAGCCTGGCAGCGGGATCTTCTCGAGGCTAGGGATGACACCGAGTGACTTCCGGCCCTGCCAGCTAGGTGGGAGCCTGGCAGCGGGATCTTCTCGGGGTCCAAATTCATTCCATCGAGTGACTTCCGGCCCTGCCAGCTAGGTGGGAGCCTGGCAGCGGGATCTTCTCGAGGCTAGGGATGACACCGAGTGACTTCCGGCCCTGCCAGCTAGGTGGGAGCCTGGCAGCGGGATCTTCTCGGGGTCCAAATTCATTCCATCGAGTGACTTCCGGCCCTGCCAGCTAGGTGGGAGCCTGACAGCGGGATTCTTCTCGAGGCTAGGGATGACACCGAGTGACTTCCGGCCCTGCCAGCTAGGTGGGAGCCTGGCAGCGGGATCTTCTCGGGGTCCAAATTCATTCCATCGAGTGACTTCCGGCCCTGCCAGCTAGGTGGGAGCCTGGCAGCGGGATTTCTCGATGCTAGGGATGACACCGAGTGACTTCCGGCCCTGCCAGCTAGGTGGGAGCCTGGCAGCGGGATCTTCTCGGGGTCCAAATCATTCCATCGAGTGACTTCCGGCCCTGCCAGCTAGGTGGGAGCCTGGCAGCGGGATCTTCTCGAGGCTAGGGATGACACCGAGTGACTTCCGCCCTGCCAGCTAGGTGGGAGCCTGGCAGCGGGATCTTCTCGGGGTCCCAAATGACTTCCGGCCCTGCCAGCTAGGTGGAGCCTGGCAGCGGGATCTTCTCGATGCTAGGGATGACACCGAGTGACTTCCGGCCCTGCCAGCTAGGTGGGAGCCTGGCAGCGGGATCTTCTCGGGGTCCAAATTCATTCCATCGAGTGACTTCCGGCCTGCCAGCTAGGTGGGAGCCTGGCAGCGGGATTTTCTCGAGGCTAGGGATGACACCGAGTGACTTCCGGCCCTGCCAGCTAGGTGGGAGCCTGGCAGCGGGATCTTCTCGGGGTCCAAATTCATTCCATCGAGTGACTTCCGGCCCTGCCAGCTAGGTGGGAGCCTGGCAGCGGGATCTTCTCGGGGTCCAAATTCATTCCCACTCTCTGAGCGAGCCTGGGTATGACAATCCTGGGGGGAGGAAAGAAAAGCTTCATTATAGTAAATCGGTTGCTTACAAGAAATTAGGGAAAAAATCTCTTCAAGTCGTCTCCACTCCAGGTGAGACTCAGGGCCTCGCCCTCTACATTTTGGAGCCGATAGCCCCCCGACTTCAAAGCTTCCTTCACAATGAATGGCCCCTCCCAGCTGGGGTTGAGTTTCCCTACGGACGCTGACCGCCCTGCCGCGTCCACCTTCTTCAGTACCAGGTCCCCTTCAGCGAACTGCTTGACCCTGACATGCTTGTCGAAGTATTTTGCCATCCTCCTTTTGACCTCCTCCTGCCGGATGACCGAAAGGTCCCTCAACTCTTCCACCATGTCGAGGGAGAGCCTCAGTTCCTCCCCATTCTCGGCTTGCCATTCCTCTCGGCCTTCTCTGGCCGTCCCGACTCGCGGCGTTTGGACTTCAAATTCTATGGGGAGCACCGCCTCGCACCCATGGGAGAGCTTGAAGGGGGTCTCCCCCGTGGCCGTGTTAGGGGTGGTTCTAAGGGCCCAAAGGACGGCGGGGAGCTGCTCCACCCAGCTCCCCCTCAAGTTTTCCACCCTCTTTTTGAGGAGATTGACGATGATTTTGTTCGCCGCCTCCACCTGCCCGTTGCTCCTGGGGTGGTGGACCGAGGCGAATCTGAGGTCGATCCCAAGCTGCTCGCAAAAACTGGTGAACTCGGCGCTGGCGAACTGAGGCCCGTTGTCTGTGACGATGGCCTGGGGCAGCCCATGACGACAGATGATCTCCCCCCAAACGAAGTTCCTGATTACCTGGGAGGTCACCTTTGCCAACGCCTTCACCTCCATCCATTTTGAGAAGTAGTCGATCATCACTAGGAGGAACCTTCTCTGGCCGCTAGCCTGGGGGAACGGCCCGACCAAATCCATTCCCCAGATTGCAAAGGGCCAGGGGGCCGTGATGCTCTTGAGTTGCTGGGCCGGCTGTAGCTGGAGGGGGGCAAATAGCTGGCACTTATGACATCTTCTTGCGAACTCCGCGGCGTCCAGGCCCAGGGTGGGCCAGAAATACCCCTGCCGGACTATCCTCCCCTCCAAGGTCCGACTCCCGGAATGACTCCCGCACTCCCCGGAG
The DNA here is from genome assembly GCA_039583875.1 of Platanthera guangdongensis. Classification (NCBI taxonomy): domain Eukaryota; kingdom Viridiplantae; phylum Streptophyta; class Magnoliopsida; order Asparagales; family Orchidaceae; genus Platanthera; species Platanthera guangdongensis. The sequence continues at coordinate 29,966,556 of CM077153.1, read as the reverse complement.
TGGACTTCTTCCAAGATCCTCTGCGCCTCGCCCTCGGACACGCAGCGAGCCAGCATCCCGGAAAGGGTCTTTCTGTATAGTTGCCCGTCTTTGAGGAGGTAGTAGGCGGACTTGTGCCTCAGCTTCTTCTTGTCTACTCCCTCCGGATACTCTCCCGCGGAGAGGAAAACTATTACTGGGTCCATCCACGAGGGCTGCTGATCGATCTCCATGAGCTCCCCCTCTTCGATGGAGGGGCGGAACAGGTCGGTGATGGTGCCCCCATCCGGGGGCCATGCTTCGCCAGTTGGTCGGCCTGTTCATTCTCCCCCCTTGGCACGTGTCGGATGGAGAAGGTCTGGAAGGTCCCTATGACCCCCTTCACTTTGGCCAAGTATATCTTCAAAGCGGGCTCCCTTGCTTCGAACTCCCCGTTGATCTGGGAAGCCACCACCATGGAGTCGGTCAGAACTTCCACATCCAGCACCCCCAACTCTCTGGCCAGGCGTAGTCCCGCTATCACTGCTTCGTACTCGGCCTGGTTGTTAGTAATGGGGAAATGTACCACCACCGTCTGCTCAATCTGAGTCCCTTGGGGGCTCTCCAGGACCACTCCTATCCCGAGTGAATGCCTTCCTGAGGCTCCATCCACCCTCACCTTCCAAGGAGCCGGGCAAGTGAGCTCCTCCTCTGCTACTTCTACCACGTAGTCGGCCAGGAAGTCGGCCATCGCCTGAGCTTTGATCGAGAGCCGTGGCACGAAGGAAACATCGAACTCGCTTAGCTCCACCGACCACTTGGCCAGCCGGCCCGAGTGCTCCACCCCCTCGAAGATATTACGGAGAGGATGGTCTGTCACCACTCGGATCGAGTGCGCCTGGAAGTAAGGCCGTAGCCTCCGGGCCGAGATGATTAATGCGAACGCGAGCTTCTCCAGGATCGGATACCGGAGTTCGGCCTTCCTTAGGACCCGGCTGACGTAATAGACAGGGAGCTGCCTCTTCCCCTCTTCTCGAACCAAGACGGAGCTCAGGGCCTCTGCCCCGACCCCGAGATATAGGAACAAGTCTTCACCCTCCTTCGGCCCTTAGAGCAGCGGGGCCTGTGTTAGCTGCGCCTTGAGGGCCTGGAACGCCTCCTCGCATTCCTTAGTCCATTCGAACCTCTGGCCCCCCCTCAGCGTTTTGAAGAAGGGGAGCACTTCTCCCCTGCCCGAGAGAGGAAGCGGCTCAGTCCTGCTAGCTTCCCTGTCAACCGTTGGACCTCCTTTGCATTCCGCGGGGACCCCAGCTCCAAGATAGCCTTGACCTTGTCGGGATTCGGCTCGACCCCCGCGGGGGTGAGGAGATGCCCCAAGAACTTCCCCCGGCTAGCCCCGAAAACACACTTAAGGGGGTTCAGCCGCATCTTGTATCGGCGCAGGGTGGCGAACGTCTCCTCCATGTCCCGGAGGTGGGAGTCCACGTCTCGGCTCTTGATCATGAGGTCGTCCACGTAGACCTCCAAGTTTCTCCCCCTTTGCTCCTTGAAGACCCTGTCCATCATTTTTTGATAGGTGGCACCAGCGTTCTTCAACCCGAACGGCATCATCTTGTAGCAATAGCAGCCGTCCCCTGTGATGAATGAGACATCCTTTATGTCCGGGGGGTGCATCCTGATCTGATGGTAACCTGAAAATGCATCTAAAAAACTCATTACAGAAAAACCGACGGTTGAGTCAACCAGCGCGTCGATCCGAGACAAGGGGTAACAATCCTTAGGACAAGCTTTATTAAGAAGGGAAAAAATCGATACACAAGCGCCAGCGGCCGTCTCCCTTTTTGACCATCACAACGTTCGAGACCCAGCCGGGGTATTGAATTTCGGACACGAAGCCCGCTTTGAGAAGTTTTGCCACCTCCTCCCTGATGGGTTCCGCTAGCCTGTCCGCCGTGGATCTCTTCTTCTGCTGGACGGGGCGTGTTCCCGGGTCCAGGTTGAGGCGGTGGCAAGCCACATCCGCGTCAACCCCCGGCATCTCCGCGGCGCTCCAGGCGAAGATGTCCACGTTCTTCTGGATGCACTCCAGCATCCTGCCCTGGTCCTCCGGGGTCAGCCCCCGCTGACGCGGATCTTCTCCACCCTGCCTCCGCGGGTGAGCACCTCCAGCTCCACCACCTCCTCTGCGACCTCCAGCCTGGACGCTCCCCCCATCCTTCGGCATCCCCTTCCTCCTGAGCGGGGACCTCTACCTCCATCTCCTCTGTCACGGCCCTTACCTCGACCACTTCCTCCAAACTCCCTCCTTCCACCTTCCCTGCGCAGCCCTTCACCTCCAGCTCCACCTCTCCGGCTTCCTGCTCGTCCTCCTCCATCCTCCGCCCCATCTCCTCGGCCCCTTCCTGCCAAGAGATGGTGTTTACCGCGGTGACGTAGCATTCCCGTGCCACCTTAGGGTCTCCCCTAACCCTGACCTGCGCCCCCTCAGCGTTGAACTTCAAGCACTGATGGAAAGATGAGGGGACGCAGCGGAAGGCGCTGATCAGGGGCCTCCCGAAGATTGCGCTGTAGCTGCTGGGGGCGTCCACAATGACGAACTTGCAGTTTCGGGACTGCCCCCCCAGGGTTACGTGGAGGCCGACTCCTCCCTCTACCTCCTTCCTCTCTCCCGAGAACCCGAACAAGGGCCCGTCCGAGGCCAGCACCCTCTTAGCTTCTACCTGCATCGCGTCAAACGCCTTCTTGAAGACGACGTTCACGGAACTCCCATTGTCCACTAGGATCCGAGAGACAGTGAAATTCTCGATGGCGGCCTTGATGACCAGCGCATCACAGAACGGATCCTCGTGGTCCGGCATGTCGCTTCTGGAGAAAGTGATCCTCTCCTCTGGCGGCGGGGTTTGGGACGTAGAGGCGACGCTCCGCCGATACATGGTGTGGAGACTTGCTTTGCGGGAAGCCTCGACCCCCACTCCCCCGTGGATCACTCCGATCATTCCTCGGGTCCCCACATCCACCCGGTCTTCACAGCGATCCTCCTCCGTCCGAGGCAGGACCTCCTCGATCCTCACTTCCTGCCGCACCTCCTCCTGCTGCTGATGCCGCCCCCTGTTCTCTCCCATCTCCAAGAATTCCGGGCACGTGGCCGTTGCGTGCCCCTCTTCCTGATGGAAGTCGCAGTAGGGCAGTTCCACCCTGAACTCCCTTCTCCTCCTTCTCATGACTCCTCTCCTCGCTCCCAGAGCTATGGCCATGGCCTCCTCCTGATCGGGGAGCCGCGGCCTCTGACCCTGCCTCCAGCCGGGTGGGTGGAACTGGTCCTGCCTCCCCTGATAGTGACCTCTCCCGTAGTATCCCCTCTGTGGCCCCTGCCCCTGCCACTCTGGTCTCCAGCCCAGCCTACGGTCGGGCTCCTGACGCCCCATCCCGGCTGCTGTCCTTGGAGCTGCCTCTGCTCCCTCTGCTCCCTCTGCCTGGGCTCCTCCCTCCTCTCTTCCTGTCTTTTTCCTCCCTTCGACTCCTTCTCCTCCTCAGTCGCCCACCTGGCCAACTTCCTCGCAAATTCCGGGTTCGACGCCTCTCCGTCGACCTCTCTCGCCGCCCTCTCCATCAGCTCCTCGTAGGAGAGGGGGGGAATCCTTTTCAGCTCCATGCGGAAGAAACTCTGCTGCAGGCCCAGCGTGAAGGCCATCATCAGACTGTGGCCCGGCATCTCCTGGACTTGGGTGACCTCCTCCTGGAACCGATCGACGTAGCTCCCCAACGTCTCGTTCACCCCCTGCTTTATATGGAACAGGGACTCAGACTCCTTCTTCCTCTTCTTTGAGGTAGTGAACCTCAACATGAACCCTCGGCGCAGGTCCTCGAAGCAATAGATGGAGCTGGCCGGCAGCTGGTGGAACCACTCCCTTGCCTTCTCTCGGAGGGTGATGGCGAAGAGACAGCACTTGAATCCGTCCGACATCTGACGGATGGAGACTACGTCCTCGAACCACTGGACGTGCTGAACCGGGTCTCCCCTTCCGGTGTAGTAGGTCATCTCGGGCTCCCTGAACCCTTCTGGCACTGGTGCTGAGGAGACCAGCTCGCTGAATGGACTGCTTCCTGCCACCGGGCGAGCCGGCGAATCCCGCGAGCCCAACTCGCCGAATCGACCTCGGCCTGCCGAGCCGGGGAAGAGCTCGCGCCCCGAGAGCTCGCTCCCTCGGCCTTCCTCAGCCACTTCCTTTCCGGCTCGCCTGCCAGGAGCGTCTTCGCCTAGAGAGGGGGCGGCCGCGATCTGGGCTGCCGGAGTCGAGCACTCGGCCCGCACGCCGAGTGCGATCTTGACGAGGTCCAGCACCTCGTTCCTGAAGTCTTCAAACATTCCTACTGTTGCGAGAGGCGGAGGGGGCGGCGAGTTCTGCCTGTCGGATCCTTGTCCTCCCGTCATTGAGCTCGCCGAAGCTTTTCTGCACTGACCACTCTCCACGCTCACCGCACCAAGATGTTGAAACCGGAACCCGGCCTCTTGTGGAGTTCGACCCTTGGGGAAGGGGTGGTCTCGCGCCTACTTCGCACCTGCAAGAAAAACAACGAGAGAGACAAGAAAGGACAGACCCAAGGGCTCGGCAGGGAGGTCCCACCACAAACCTGGAAGATCTCTGAGCGCTTCCCCTCCTTAGCCAAGAGCCGAGCTAAGGTACCCTCAGAGAACACTTGAGAATGAGAGCAAGAAGGCAATGAAAGTGTCCCCTCTGAGGTACCCCTTGGGTCTTATTTATAGATTTTCAGAATCTGAACTGCCAATAACCAAAAGGACTGACCTGGAAATACCAAAAGGCCCCTGGCTGGGTCTGCCAACAGTCAAACTCCGCTGTTCTGAACGGCTATGCGCAGTCCAAACTGGTCTGCCAACAGCGAGGCTCCGCTGTTCTGAGGAGCTATTCGCACCCCTGGGCGGTCAGCTCGCCTTCAATTCCCCTGCAGGAGGCGGGCGCGACCTGGCTCCGGGGCTCGCCTGCTCTCCTTGGGCGAGCGCGAGCCGATAGGGGCGAGCTGTCAGCCTTTCACCGGGCGGATCGGTGGTCAGGTCGCATGCGGGAGGGGGGTCAGCCGGCGGGTCGCCATCCCTGGGTCCAGCTCGCTCGCCGCGGGTTGCCAGCCCGCTCGCCGCGGATTGGCAGCCCGCTCGCCCGTGGTGGGCGGGAGCGGGCCAGGTCTTCCGCCGCATAGCCCGTCTCGCCGCCTGGGTGCGGATCACGGCTCCAGGTCCACTCATCCTTCCTGGCGGGACCCGCTCGCCGGACACGGGGTTGTACATTAATGATGTTTGTGATATAAATAATCAAATATGATCTGCGAATATCAATTTCCAAAATAAAGAGCGGCCCTACTATTATAATGAGTTAAGTTGTTAGACTATTTTATTTCTAATTTAAAAATTTTAAATATAATCTAAAAATAATCAATTTTCATCTCCCTATTAATATTATCAATCTCCAAAATTTACACGGCTACTAACCCTATATATCCTTAAAATAATTAAAAGAATGAGAAAATGGTATATATCGTTTTGAAGGGGGTAAAATGCAAATTCCACCTCCACTAACCCTAGCTCCTCCTCTCTTATTAAAGATCATCCCGACCCTTCTTCTCGGCTGCTCGCCCTAGACGCCTCCTCTCCCCGGCACCGACCGCCGTCCTCTTCTTATTTCTCCGGTGATGCCTCGGCGTCCCTCTCGGTTGTCAGCATATCCGACGACGCTCCCGTTGCATTCAGACGTCGGGTTTTCAAGCCTTACTGCTACAGTCCAACACTCCTTGCTAAGTGGGAGAATGAAGATGAAGTTTTAGCTCGCATGTATGCCTCCAACAATGCCATAATCGCAACTCAGCTTCAAGAAGATGCACGTCCGCGACGCAGAGGTTCAATACCTGGCCACGTGGTAATCAATCGGGGGAGGATTGAAGGTAACACTAGACTTGGAATGATTACTTCTCTGAGCACCCCACATATGGGGAAACTTTTTTCGACGAAGATTTCGCATGCGAAAGAATCTTTTCCTTCGCATTGTCACTGCAGTGCAGGAGCACGACAATTTCTTTGTTCAGAAGAAAGATGGTGTTGGTAAGCCTGGACTATCAATAATACAAAAAATTACAGCAGCATTTCGTATGTTAGCATACGGAACATCAACTGATAATTGCGATGAATACATTCGAATTGGCGAGTCAACTGTGATTCAATGCTTGAAAAGATTTTGCAGGGCAATTGTACAATTATACAAAGATGAATATTTGAGATATCTCAATGCAAATGATGTAGCAAGATTACTACAGAAAGGTGAAGAACGAGGTTTTCCATGGATGTTGGGAAGCCTAGATTGTATGCATTGGCAATGGAAGAATTGCCCAACGGCATGGGCAGGCCAATATTCAGGACGTCATGGTGGACCTACAATCATTCTCGAGGCAGTAGCATCATATGATCTGTGGATATGACATGCATTTTTTGGCTTACCTGGCTCTAACAATGATATTAATGTCTTGCAGTCATCTAATTTATTTGCAAACTTAACACAAGGTATTACACCTCCTACCAATTATACAATTTTGGGCAAAAACTATGATGTTGGTTATTATTTAGCCGACGGTATCTATCCAAAATGGTCAACATTAGTTCAAACTATTTCTCATACACAAGATAAAAAAAACAACACTTCGCAATGATGCGAGAGGCATGCCGAAAAGATGTAGAATGAGCATTTGGAGTTCTTCAATCACGCTTTGCAATTATTAAGGGGCCATGTCGTTTTTGGGATAAACATGTGTTACACGATATCATGATTGCTTGTATTATAATGCACAATATGATTATCGAAGACGAGCGAGATGAAAATGAAGATGTTGTTATTTCTCCACCGCCGCCAACTCAGAATGTTGAAGAGATGGATACAAGTGAAGTCGAAAGATTTCGGCAGTTCCTAAATCAGTATAAAAAAATCAGAGACAAAGATGCACATTTCGCACTTCGAGATGCACTGATTGAACATTTATGGGCACGACATGGTAATGAAATAATGTAATTTGAAAAATTGTACGCATTTTAATTTGAATGTATTTTGATTTATGTGCAATTTTATTTAGTAACTCATATTCTCTTCCTATTTGTATGATCAATAATAATTAGAAATTATGCAATATTAGTCTCGTTTTGTAGGTCCCGAAAAAACAAATTTATTGATATATTATATGTCAAGATTGAAAAAATATTTTAGCAGCTACACAAGTTATTGTGTAATACAATTTTTTCTTAAATATAATAAATAAATAATTAAAATAAAAAAAATACAAAAAATAATACAAAAAAAAATGGAGGAGCCGGCATTTCCTCTCCCCCTCCTCTAAATTTAGAGGAGAAGAGAGAGGAAATGCCGCCTCCTCTAAAAATAAAGCCTCTAATGCCGAAGCATTGGAGAGCTCCGGCCTGCATTTCTGCAGAAATGCAGGCCGGTTGGAGCTGCTCTTACACTGCTACTAACGATATATATCCTTAAAATAATTAAAAGAGTGTGACAATGGTATATATGTTTTTGAAGGGGGGTAAAATGCAAATTCCACCTCCACTAACCCTAGCTCCTCCTCTCTTATTAAAGATCATCCCTCGTGCTTTTCTTCTCAACCCTACCCTTCTTCTCGGCTGCTCGCCCTGGACGCCGCCTCTCCCCGGCACCGACCGCCGTCCTCTTCTTATTTCTCCGGTGATGCCTCGGCATTCCTCTCTGCTGTCAGCATATCCGACGACGCTCCCGTTGCATTCAGACGTCGGGTTTTCAAGCCTTACTGCTACAGTCCAACACTCCTTGCTATCCCTCTTTTCCTTTGCCCTTTTATAGTTCTTCCCCTGGTGAAGTCTGACCGACCTTTTCCTCGTCGTCTCCTTCTTGCTAACCCCTTTTGCAACACTTTATGCCCTTGTTTACTGAGATATTCATGAGCGCCCGTTGGCTGGGGTTTTGTCGAAGCTAGTTTTTATTAGCTTTATTTCCCAGATCCCAACATGTTTTTTGTACTTTCTTCGCCGTGTTCCCGTGGATCTAAAATTGTAATGCATTGTGACTCCGAAACAACTCGACTTCGATGTATTTGTGCAGCATATCCTTTGGGTTTCCAATGATTCCTTGGCTTTACAGTCTTGTTTCGCAGGCTGAAGCTGGGAAAAGGAAGAACTATGCCCAGGATCTGGATTTCTTTCTTTACTTGTCTTATGATGATGTGTGTTCTTATATGAAATGTAAGTTTTAAACTTTAATCACATCATAAATTTTTTTTTTGCTAGTAGATATGCATCTCATATTTATTGCAAACTCCAGTAAACTTGTAATTTTTCATTATTTTTGGATCATTGATTGTTCTATGTAAAATTCAACCTGTTTTGATTGGTGATATAGGGTAGTTTGTTTTCTGTTATGACAAATATATGATCTTTTTACACATTTTGATTGTGCACCTTCTGTCTGATGGGTCCTCTGAATTTGATAGGAAGACCTTTGGTTAAGGTGCATAAAGGAAAAGCTGCTCTGCAGCAGCGGCCAGACAACCGTAGAGATGAATCCACAGATGAATAGTTTTGTACAATTCATCTACTGATTTCATCTTACATTACAACAACATATTATTGCATTTGAAGATTTAACCAGTGTAAATGTGTTGAATCTATAGTAGCTTATATTTTTTCTTCTGAAATTGTTGTTGAAATATTTTAAACATGATCAATATCAAAATTGTAGTGTTTAATGGATTGTGTAGTTTTTCCTGGGGAAATTTGTTCAGTGGTAGGTTGAATCTTTCCAGTATTCTATGTTTGGTGATGGGATTTATCACCCTACCGATACTCTGTTTGCTGCATGAGGGCTTTGCAGTCATGGGAACTGTTTGGATTAATTTGCTTGCAGTATGCAATAACCTAGGGTAGTGGAAGTTCATTTCTGTTAGGTTAACTATCCTAGAGTAGTTTCGGGAGAATTTTAACACTGCCCTGATCTGTGCAGCTGTGCTACTAGAGTTTAATCAGAGATTGTAATTATTAGCTTCAGTAGATACAATGGTTATTCAAGGATAAATTTTTATTAATACAATTTGTATGTTTTTATTAATGTTATTTCTTGCATGAGTGTCGTTTCTATTATTCTTTACCTATGTTGTTAAAGGAGCTTGATGTGCGCCTAAGGCTTAAACCTCTTCGGTTCTGAGGCCTACGCCCTATAATCTCCATGCACTTCAATGTTTGCCAGTGTTGATTCACTTTTGTAAAGGGATTGATGCTAGGTAAAAGGGATGAATTGATACTTGATTATGATTATTTAAAATGGAATGCTATTGTGCCTTGCCTCGTCAGTCTTGCACTTGTGTTTAGTGTTCATCTAGGCTCCATGACCAATTTGCCCCTTGATTGGATTCTTTAAAATTTCACATAACTTTATGCAATGCTAATTCTTTTGGTTTTATATTCAGATTAAAATGTGTGTTAATTTTTGCACCTTCTGTCTGATGGGTCCTCTGATTTTTGATAGGAAGACCTTTGGTTAGGGTGCATATAGGAAAAGCTGCTCAGCAGCAGTGGCCAGACAACCACAGAGATGAATCCACAGATGGATGGTTTTTTTGTACCATCTGTCTACTGTTTTTATCTTACATTATAACAGCATACTAGCTTCTTAAGAAGATTTTTCTATAATTTGTGCAACTGCTAGTTCTATTACCATTTATTCCAGCTTTAGTTTTGGATTTTGACTACAATTTTTTGTTGTTTACTTGCATAAATCTGTTTACAATTTAAACATGATTACTTATTTTATTTAATCATAGATTATGTTGAAATCATTATGATGTTATACATGTATTTTGATATTATGTTTTTTGATGAATCTTTGAATTTGATATGCAACAGTGGCCAGACAATTGTAAAGACTAATTCAAACTCATGGGTGTCTGTTATTTACACATTTATCTATCTACTGGTTTCATCTTACATTATATCTTCATTGTATTCTCATTTGAATATTAGTGGCATTATTTCCACACCAATATGGCTATTTGCACACTTAAAAGCTACAAAATTAAACACAACCTTTTTAAATGCCTAAACCTACTACCTGCACCCAAGCCTGACTGTTTTTGACATCCCTGGTTTTTGCGACCCCCTGCCTTGTTTCTTATCGTCGCCCGCCTGGTTCTCACTGGAGCCTGTCTCCAAGCACATTATCTCCTCTCATTTATATCTTTCCAGCAGTCATCATTGTCCAGAGATCTTCCCGCCGCCAATTGCCTGACCCGGTCCTGTCGCCTGTAATCTCCGTCCTGAGCTGATCAAGTTCCCTTAATCATTTAAAACTCTAGATATCACTGCCCATTATAAATATCCTTATTAGCAATATACTACACAACTGGATCCTCTCCAAGTTTCTGCTCTATGTCAAGCAGTAATAAAATTTCTTTTTATTCTTCCTCATGCATTTCTTTATTCTTTTTGCCTCTTTTACTCATGGAGGCGAAGTTCATCTTAACATGCATCTGTTTCTTTTCTTCATGATTTACTTTATTACATATAATCTGACGTTTAATCTTGTACCTAAATCAAAAGAAAGCAAGCCAGCTTTTGTTTGTATACTGAAATCAATCCAATACAAACAGAATTATTATACCCTTGCAATATGGAATTTAAGCCATTTACACTCGCTTGGATCTGACTGACTCTTACTAGAGCCATGTGATAATTTGAGCCCTTTATAATGGCAAATCCCCCTGCTTTAATATTTATTTCTAAATCCTCTGTTTGAATCAAAGTCTGTATGATCTTTAATTGGGCTAACAATGGAGCAAACTCACTCTGTCCCTAAACACAATCTATGTTTTGAGGCAATTTCTTTGTTTGCGAAATAAATTGGATTGCTTTGATCCATATCCAGTCTCTCGTCCGCTTGAGATTTTTGTCATGATCGTGCGGATGATGTCTGGATTACATTTCCCCGTTTTTTTTTAATGAAATGATGAGTTAAAATTTTTTTTGAGCTGCAAGTGAAGTGTCCTTGTGTTGAAATGATTATCTCTATGATGAGCAAGTTTTTCCATAATAAGAAGCATAGACATTTACCTTCTTTCTGATTTATCTTGGACATTTTGCTAAAAACTTAGGTTCAGTTTGGGGAACTTACTTTCACTGTTCAAGCGGTTATGATTGCATGAACCACACTCCCCGGCAATTCAATTTGTGCCTGAGCGAAATAAATCGTGGATGGGCACACTTTTTTTGCCCGGACGAACATTTTAACATTTCGGGCGCGTTATAACCCTATAGTTGGCTACAAAGTTGTGGTATAGTTGGCTATGAATAGCTAATATTGTGCGTTTATAACATCACACTTGAATATGCTATAAGGGTCCGTTCATTTGCCGGAATTGAGCTCTTGGAATGAAATTGAAGGTCTAATTTTAATTTATCGCGGAATTGAGCTCTTGGAATGAAATTGAAGGTCTAATTTTAATTTATCGTTTTTTTTGCATGTTTGATGTTGGAATTGCAACTTTAATGTATTCCGTGAAAATAATTTTGAACTAAAGATAATTTTTTCAATTTATATTAGAATTGTATAATTTTGGCTGCGATATGTTTTTCGCCAGAGTGCGTGTTTTTTTGTACCAGAACACATTTTGTCGCACGAATGCACATTTTTTGCTCGAAAGAGTTTTTCGCTCGGGCACATGTTTTTGCCCGGGTGTGCGTTTTTCTCTCAGACAAGTTTTTTTTTGCTCGGGTGCCCGTTCTTTTGCGCAGGTGCGTGTTTTTTGAATGGGGGTGTATTTTGTTGCTTGGGCCCATGTTATGTTTCTTGATGGTGCGTTATTTGCCCGGGTGCGTCTTTTTTCGCCCAGGCTTGTGTTTTTTTGTCTGGGCGCACTTTTTTTGCTCAGGCATGCGGTTATTCGCCAGGGCGCCTCTTCGCCCTTGCGTGTTACTGCCAGGACGCGTGTTTTTCACCCGGATGCTTGTTTTTTTTGCCCGAGGGTCCATTTTTTCGTCTAGGCATGAGTTTTTTTTCGCACGGGAGCGTTTTTTACCTCGGGCGCGTTTTTACGCCCGGACGTGCATTTTTACGCCTGAACGTGCACTTTTACACCTGGACATGCATTTTTATGCCCGGACTTGCATTTTTACAACAACTGGATTCTGTTGAAGTTCTACTCTTGTTTTTTGCTTGGGCTTGCGATTTTTCTTTCGGGCTAGCGTTTTTTTGCTCGGGCTTTTGTTTTTTTCGCTCCACGCTCGTTTTTTGCTTAAGATTGCGTTTTTTTTCTTTTCGGCGAGCATTTTTTTGCGCGCGCTTGCGTTGAACCCTCGTGGTACGTTTTTTGGTCGGGCGCGCTTTATTTGGATAATCGCACGTTATTCTCTTGTATGCGCCTTTTTTGCTAGGGTGCTTGTTTTTTGCTAGGGATTTTTTTTTGCTAGAGTGCGTAATTTTACTTCCGGACATACATTTTTTCGCTCGGGTGAGCGTTTTTTCTTTTTCGAGACGTGCGTTTTTTCATCGGGGCTGAGTTTTTTTGCCGGGGAGCGCGTTTTTTCGTTGGGACGTACGTTTTTCGTCCGGGTGCTCATTTTTTTGCTCGAGCGCTCATTATTCCGCCGACCGCGTTATTCTCCTGTGCAAGTGTTTTTTGCTTGGACGCCTGTTTTGGTCGGAGGCGTTTTTTTGCCAGAGCGCGCAATTTTACGCCCGACGCACATTTTTTTCGTCCGGATGCGCGTTTTAACCCTCAGGGCCGCCCTTTTTTCTTCGTGGTGCGAGTTTTTTCATCATGTAGCGTGTTTTATCGTCGGCCGTGCGTTTTTCGTCGCGGTGGTTTTTTTGGCCCAGACACACTTTTTTGGCCTTGGCCTTCGTTTTTTTGTCAGGGCACACATTTTTTTCGCCTGGACGCTCGTACTTTTTGCCCGGGCGCGCGCTTTTTGGTCCCATGCGGGCGTTTTTTTTTTTCAGGACGTGAGTTTTTTGTCGGGGCGCATGTTTTTTTGGCTTGAGCGGATGTTTTTTTTGCCCCGGGCGCCCTTTTTCCTATAATAGGAAAACCCTAAAATAGCTTAAACCAGCGTTTAAGAACCGGACAGGACCGACCGGTCGGACCGCCGACCGGTCACCCGGGCAGTCCGGTCAAGCCTCTAAAACCGGCCTAGCTCAGAACCGGGTAAAACCCGAAAAACCGGCTGGTTGAACCGCCCAACCGTAAATTATATCAACATATTAAATACATAATTTTTATTGCAACATTCAAATTGTGATCGAGTATAAGAAATACATTAACATAGTAACATCAATATGGATTGTATATAATCTCATGCTCAAAATCATGTAGCTTTGCTATTAAGAGGTCATTAAGAAAACATCTCTACAGTATAATATTTTCACAAAACAGTTAAATATAGTACCAACTTCTCAGGAAAATGAAGAATGATATATGTGACTAATGTGAGAGAAGCATTAGAGGAGCTGTAAGTTTTATATTTAGGATAGATGTCCGACACAATCAATCCAACATATGTGATATATTGAAAAAAAATCATCAAATGGAAGCAACGGAGTAGAAATTATCATAAAATTGTCTTTAAGATTTTTCGTACAGAACGACGACCGTAAGAAGTAAGAAGTAAAAAATCTGGGTAAAAACAAAATGTTAATATTTATAATTTTAAAATAAATAGGATAGATCAGTCCTGTCCAAAAAGACTGCTCTACCAGTCTCGGATTGGTTTTTTGCCTTGCCGGTCCCGGACTGATTTCAGTGAAATCAGTCCCGGTCCGGGACCGGGTTTCTTGCTCAAGAGGAGGACCGGCCAGGAACGGAGGATTGGTCCTCACATGTCTTAACTGGTCCCGGACCGGTTTATTTTATTTAATTGTTTTTATATATATTAAAATTTTAAATTTTAAATTTATATTTAAAATGAAATAAAATTGAAAGTGAAATAAAATTTAATTGTTATTAAAAATTAAATAGAATTACAAATTTGCATTTTACAGTATGATAAAAATAAAATAATATTGAACAAAAATGAAAATTACATTTAAGTTAAAATAAAATATGAAAATTATATTTAAAATAAAATACATTTTGTTTAATTATTCTTCTGTCGTGCTTCCCAAACTTAAGCTATTCATCTCGTCTTCTACTTCGGACTCAATATCTTCAATAGACGAGACGTGTTGACTCCTCTTTATATCATCCAAATGATCCTTGTAGCAAATGCAAATCTCCAAAGATTTCTCGTTCAAATGGATTTTTCGCTCGTTCAGAATCCTGCCATTCAAAGAAAAAGCAGACTCCGAAGCTACCGTGCTAGCTTGGATTGTTAGTAAATCACGGACTATTAAAGCCAAAATAGGATAAACATTTGTTTTAGTTTTCCATCATTTTAAAATATCAAAATTTTCTATTTCGCTTGTGGTCATATAATCTTAAAATTGTGTTTTTCTATATAAATTAAATTTATTTAAAGTACTCGAAGTTCATTATTTTTTTTTCTAGAGGCTAAATCTAAAAATTTGTTTTTTAAAATATCTTTAGTTTTAGGTTGGGTGGATTTTTCATGAGGTCGCGAGCCATACATATTATCATAATAATTATAGAAATGGGTAAAATCAGAATTAAATTTTGAAACACTTAAATAATAAAATCACTATCTGTTTCGTTTAAATTTAATTTTCGATTAATTTTTTCTATAAAATTTTCTACCTCGTCCACACCCATTAAAGAGTTTAAAGCTGCTGCGCATGAAAACATGAGTGACATTTCTTTGTAATATTTTAAAATTTTATCCTCCATTACTAATAGTAACGGACGCGACATTTCATTTGTTTTGTATGTTTTAAACGTTTCAGTAATTAATAAATATTTTTAATAACTAATGAGGAAGTAGGATAATAAACTCCGGATAGAATCGTTGTTGATCAATAAAAGCATTCTAATAAATTTACGTAATCTTTGAGAACCGCTCAATCTGACGCACCTAAATCATATGTTTCTACACTATTATATAAAATTTTATTAATAAGTTTTTTTGTGCCAAAGCTCGCTTTAGTATTTTATAAGTTGAGTTCCAGCGTATAGGCGTATCATTAGAAGAACATAAAAATTTTTTACCTTGTAAATGATAAATTTTTTAAAATCTTGTTTTTTTTTAACTTTAAATAACTCGTAACATAGGTCGTATTTTAATTACGTACTCGTTCATATAAACCAAACTGTCTTGTACAATTAAATTTAAAATGTGACAGACGCAACGTGTATGAAAAAAATTTCATTTAACATTGGTTGTAAATCTGAAATCAAATATCTTATGTCGGTCGCATTATTTGAAGCGTTATCAAAAGAAAAACTCATAATTTTTTCTTTTATTTTAAATTCTCTAATACACTTAAATATTACCTGGTAAATTCCTTTACTAGTATGCAGATATTCAAATATTTCAAAACAAATTATTCTTTTATTTAGTTCCCAACTATTGAGATCGATCAAGTGAGCGGTAATGCAAATATATGAGTGTCACTCAGATATACCGCTTGTTCAGACGTCGCTCGTTAAGCTAACGCGACCCTCAAATGTTTCAAAATAATTTTTAAAATATTCTTTAGATTGCATATATGCCGCTAAAGCATCGCGTCTAGTGGTAGAACGACTTACCTGCTGATATTTGGGTTGGAGTACCTCATGCATGTATTATGTCATCTCTTCAACGTCGTAGTGGCTGAATGGAAATCCCTTTTGATGACGTTCTCCATCTGTCGCTCCCGCTGTCGAGCTTGATAGTATGTCCAAATGTGCCCGGACGTCGAAATTTGAGCTTGAGTGGACTCTGGGACTTGTTTTGAAATGCACGATTTCACATGCCGGACGAGCGTTGTATTGTTGCCAACGGCCATTAGATTCTCGCAAAGTTTGCACTTCGCCTTCAATTCGCCGTCGATCCGCACTTTGTCGAATTTCTCCCAGATCGCCGCCTTGTGGTGGTGTTCTACTACTTCGTGCCCGACGGACGCAGAGGAAGAAGCCGGCATGGATGAGGAAGACGTCATTCGAGACTTGAGATTTGAGAGTTGAGAGTGAGTGAGAGTTGAGAGAGAGGGAGAGTGAGAGTAATTGAGAGAGAGAGATGAAAAAGAAATTTTTAAGAGGGGGGGGGGGGGGTATTTATAGGTTTTGATTTTTTAAAATTTTTAAATTTAAATTTTATATAAAATTTAAATTTTATAAAATTAATTATTTAAATATTTAATTTAATAAATAAAATTTTAAAAAAAACAAAATTGGTGGCTGGCCTGGCCGGTCGGCCATGCCAGCCGTTAAAACGGCTCTTTAAAGAGCCGCTAAAAACGGCTCTAAAAAGAGCCGTTTAAGAGCAACTCCAATGTCTCACGTGACGACACAAAGGTTCAAGTGTCGACACAGGCCTTTCTGTCAACACTTGAGCCTTGGTGTCGACACACTGGTGTCGACACTTGAGTCTTGGTGTCGACACAAAGGCTCAAGTGTCCAAACAAAGGCTCACGTGTCGACACAAAGGCTCAAGTGTCGACACAAAGGTCTTTGTGTCGACACTTGAGCCTTGGTGTCGACACACTGGTGTCGACACTTGAGTCTTGGTGTCGACACACTGGTGTCGACACTTGAGCCTTGGTGTCGACACAAAGGCTCTAGTGTCGACACAACGGCTCACGTGTCGACATGAAGGCTCAAGTTCTCCCAATATGGAGAACATGGTTGGAGTTGGTTCTCCATGTTCTCCATGATCTTTTTTATTGTGGAGATCGTAGGTTTGACTAGTCAACATACTCCCTCCATGATCTTCATCATAATATGAGAGATCATGGTGGTCTCCCACTCAACAACTACCGTCGGCCGCTGCCCGCAGCCCTCCGCCTGCCGCCCGGCGCTCGCCGCCGGCCGCCGTCGCCCGCCGCCCGCCGCCGTCGCCGCCGGCCGCCGCTGTCAACCCCCGTCGTCGCTTGCAAGTTGTCCGCCGTTCGATCGTTATTGGGCATCCGTTGCCGTCCGATCTGCAAGTAACCATCCACTAAGCCACTAAGTTAGTGGGAGACCGCCATAACTACCTCTTGGAGGCTATAAAAGGAGCATCAGCCATCCCCATTTCGGACCTTTTTGCCACAGTCTTCTTCTTTCTCAGGCAAGAGTTCTGCTGAGCTCCTCCCTCGAGCCGTCTCGAAGCCATCTGCGAGCCATGTTCCCAAGTGCGCGGAAGAAGGAAGAAGACAACAACAGCCAGCGTTCAAGCACACCAGCCACCAAGTTAGCATTTAACACTCATTCGGCGCAGCCTGTTGCCCGTTGTGAGTCGGGAAATTCTCTCTCACCTTTAAGTTGTAACGAGCAGCGGTCTGTCGCCCTCGATTCCGTAAATGCCCTGTAAACGCGAGCAGATAGTGGATTTTGACCGGCACAGATCCGGTCACGTGGTTTTTTACACATTTGAGGAGTTTTTTCACGTAAAAACATCTTGTGTTAATTCGCTTTTTCACTGATTATGTGCGCGCTCGATCGTCCTTAGAGCTAAGGCGGTCCAATTTACTCCGGTCCGACCGGGACGTCGAGTTTGCCCGCAACTGTTTGGCGCCGTCCCTGTGAACCACGATTCCCAATATCCTTCAGAAGCCAAGACCTCTCTCCTTGCAACATCCAAGCTCCGCTTCAGTGACAAAAAGAACCGCACGCGCTGCTGAAGGATCCGTCCCCGGTGGACGCACTGAACCGGCACGCACCCGCTCACTTCTGAGCGTACCGTTGGAGGCAGAAGTTGCATTTGCATCTGTTACCGCTCTCGAGAGGCGTGTTTGCCAGATGGAGGAGCAGCATACTGAATGCTCACACTGCTCAGAAATTTAGCAGCACCCCCTACTCCTCCTCTGCCACCAGCACCAGCCATTCCCCCGCCTCCGCCAAATCATGGCCCGACGCAAGAAGTCCCGCAAGGAAAAGAACAAACTCGCATAGGACAAGAAGAACGGCGTCAAGCTGAGCGCCGTAGCGACAATCGTCGACGTGACCCTCCAAGGAATGGGAGGCAACATCGACTTCAAGATTACTCCCCTCTGAATACCACCCGCACTAACGTGATGTATGCAATTCAGAATGATCTGGCATTCCACCGGCCAAAAATTCCTCAGCCATTCAAGCAAGTTGATTTACCGCCATCAGGAGAACTCTCCGCCTCAACTAGACATTGCATGCACAAGGAGTACGACATAGAGAAGGAATTCTCAAGTACAAGTAGCTTCCCCACGCCCGCAGCACTACTCCAAGAGATGCATGATCGCCACCTCGCCAATCCACATTATGAAGAGAACTTTGGAAACGAGTTGAGTCTCGATGCCTCGGCCACGAAGCTAAGACTAAGTGAACATCTACCCAACTAAAACTCACTTGACTCTTTGGCAGGACCAGATCCGGAAAATGGCTTTGAAATCCACAGTTTCAGCGGAACCGACAACCGCTGGCACATGTGAGGTGTTTCGAATCTATCATGCACGCTCGCAATGCTTCAGATCAACTCATGGTCCAGGCATTTCCGACAACACTAAAAGGGAAGGCTCGAGCTTGGTTTCATTCTCTGCAAGGAAAAAAAATAGACAGCTACATTGAACTCGCTGCTCTTTTTATCAAAAGGTTCGTGACGGTCAGAAAACCCACACCTGAAAGTTCAAGCCCGTATAAAGTCCAGAAAAGGAAGCTAGAGAATAGTGAGTACCCAGAGCACAAGAGAAATTACAACCAACACACAAGTACATACCAAGAGCGAGCATTGTATCAGTTTGTGACGCTCGACGCCCCACAGGGCAAGATCTTTGAAACAATTCGTAACCACCCGACCTTGTGCAGGCCCAAGCCGCTCCCCCGTGGCTGAGAAGATTTGTCAAAATATTGCAAGTATCACCGGGGTCATGGCCACAGCACCGACGGGTGCAATCGGCTAAAGGAAGAGATCCAATGACTGACCAGTCTGGTGGTGATTGATCAATTCCTATCAAGAAAGAGGCAGCATCCTAACCAGAACATGAGATGTACAACCATCAGAATTGGCAAACCATCCACCAAGTTGAACCAAGTTTTGGTGGACCGAGGGATTACCGCTAATGTGTTGTTTCTATCAACTCTACTTCAACTCAAACTAACCATCGACAATCTTGAGCTAATATCTGTCGGCGCACGTGTTTCGGAGAACGCCCCAGTACCAGTCGTAGGCATCATTACTCTTCTAATCACTCTTGAAGAAGCACCTGGGCAAGCAACCTATGATGCACAGTTCATTGTCATCAAAGCTGACTCTGACTACACCACAATACTCCAACAATCGCTCCTGGATGTTTTCCAATCTCGTTCCCGCCACTTCCATCCTTGAGCCGTTTCTTTTTCCGATCATTTATTTATCCGCTATTGTAAAAACCGCAAGCTTGGGCTTGCGAAAACTATCTTTTTGCTATTCGCTTTATTAATGCCTAATTGAGAAATAGTTTAGCCAGGCTAGGTCGCGCAACCGGATTGAGTACATACATTCTCCGACGGTCGGATTGAGTACTTACATTCTCCGTCGTTACTGCAAACCAACGCCTTGTCGTCGCCAGAGCCTGCCCCCCCTTCGTGATTGCAACCGGATTGAGTACCCACATTCTCTGGCTGTCGGATTGAGTACTTACATTCTCCGACAAATTAAGTCGCAAGCAACCCTCGCGCAGGCTCCTCGTGGGGGTCTGCCCCCCTCACGGGTAAGCCACGAGCAACCCTCGTGCACACTAAGCCGCGAGCAACCCTCGCCCAAACTCCCCGTGGGGGCCTGCCCCAATCACGACTAAGCCACGAGCAACCCTCGTGCAAATTAAGCCGCGAGCAACCCACGCGCAAACTCCCTGTGAGGGTCTGCCCCCTCACGGCTAAGCCATGAGCAACCCTCATGCAAACTAAGCCGCGAACAAACACTCGCGCAAACTCCCCATGGGGGCCTGCCCCCTCACGGCTAAGCCACGAGCAACCCTCGTGCAAACTAAGCCGCGAGCAACCCTCGCGCAAACTCCCCGTGGGGGCCTGCCCCCCTCACGGCTAAGCCACGAGCAACCCTCGTGCAAACTAAGCTGCGAGCAACCCTCGCGCAAACTCCCCGTGGGGGCTTGTCCCCCTCACGGCTAAGCCACGAGCAACCCTCGTGCAAACTAAGCTGCGAGCAATACTCTCGCAAACTCCCCGTGGGGGCCTGCCCCCCTCACGGCTAAGCCACGAGCAACCATCGCACAAACTCCCCGTAGGGGCCTGCCCCCCTCACGGCTAAGCCGCGAGCAACCCTCGTGCAAACTAAGTCGCGATCAACCCTCGCGCAAACTCCCCGTGGGGGCCTACCCCCTCACGGCTATGCCATGAGCAAACACTCGCGCAAACTTCCCGTGGGGGCCTGCCCCCTCAAGGCTAAGCCGTGAGCCACGCTCGCGCAAACTCTCTATGGGGGCCTGTCCCCCTCACGGCTAAGCCACGAGCAACCCTCGTGCAAACTAAGCCGCGAGCAACACTCGTGTAAACTCCCCGTGGGGGCTTGCCCCCCTCACGGCTAAGCCGTGAGCAACCCTCTCGCAAACTCCTCGTGGGGGCCCGCCCCCTCACGGCTAAGCCGCGAGCAACCCTCGTGCAAACTAAGCCGCGAGCAGCTCTCATGCAAATTAAGTCGCGAGTAACCCTCACGCAAACTCCCCGTGGGGGCCTGCCCCCCTCATTGTTAAGCCGCGAGCAACCCTCGTGCAAACTAAGCCGCGAGCAACACTCGTGCAAACTAAGCTGCGAGCAACCCTTGCGCAAACTCTCCATGGGGGTCTGCCCCCCTCATGGCTAAGCCGTGAGCAACCTTCGCGCAAACTCTCGGTGGGGGCCTGCCCCTTCACGACTAAGCCGTGAGCATCACTCGTGCAAATTAAGCCACGAGCAACCATCACACAAACTCCCCGTGGGGGCCTGCCCTCCTCACGGCTAAGCCGCGAGCAACCCTTGTGCAAACTAAGACGTAAGAAACCTTCGCGAAAACTAAGCCACGAGCAACCCTCGTGCAAACTCCCCGTAGGGGCCTGCCCCCCCCCCCCCCCCACCCACCTACGGCTAAATCGCGAGCAACCCTCGCGCAAACTCCCCGTGGGGGCCTGCCCCCCTCACGGCTAAGCAACGAGCAACCCTCGAGCAAATTACCCGTGGGGGCCTGCCCCACTCACGACTAAGCCGCGAGCATCCATCGTGAAAACTAAGTCACGAGCAACCATCGTGCAAACTCCTCGTGGGGGCCTGCCCCCTCACGGCTAAGCCGCGAGCAACCCTCGTGCAAACTAAGCCGCGAGCAACCCTCGTGCAAACTAAGCCGCGAGCAACCCTCGCGCAAACTCCTCGTGGGGGTTGCCCCCCTCTCGGCCTAAGCCGCGAGCAACCCTCGTGCAAACTAAGACGCGAGCAACCATCATGCAAACTAAGCCGCGAGCAACACTCGTGCAAACTAAATCGCGAGCAACCCTCGCGCAAACTCCACGTGGGGGCCTGCCCCCCTCACGGCTAAGCTGTGATTAACCCTCGTGCAAACTCCACGTGGGGCATGCCCCCCTCACGGCTAAGCCGAGAGCACCCCTCGTGCAAACTAAGTCGCGAGCAACCATCACGCAAACTCCCCGTGCGGGCCTGCCCCCCTCCCGGCTAAGCCGCGAGCAACCCCGTGCAAACTAAGCCGCGAGCAACCCTCGCACAAACTAAGCAGCGAGCAACCCTCGCACAAACTCCCCGTGGGGGCCTGGCCCCCTCACGGCTAAGCCGCGAGCAACCCTCGTGCAAACTAAGCCGCGAGCAACCATCGTGCAAACTAAGCCGCGAACAACTCTCGCGCAAACTAAGCCGCGGAGCAACCCTCGTGCAAACTAAGGCGTAAACAACCATCGTGCAAAATAAGTCGCGAGCAACCCTCGCGCAAACTAAGCCGCAAACAACACTCGTGCAAACTAAGCCGCGAGATAGAACTATGCAAACGAAGTTGCAAATACTGGAATACTCCATCCACGCGCTCTCTCGCAGACCAAACTTGCAAAAATAATACTCTAAGGAGACAAAGGAAAAAACAAAACAACTAAATGACATAAAAAATAACTATGTCATACATATCAGCGCACAATAGTGCCCACTACAACTGCAAAGCAAAAACGACGCACAACACAGATGAATGTGGGGAGAATAACAAAACACGCAAATACCACAAACATGAGGTCGCTACTCATCAGCGACATCAACATTAGAGCGCTCATGCTCAGAAACATCGTCAAAGTTAAAGCCAGGTATCGTAGCCGCCGTCCGACAAAACTGAAGGCCTTCGCCGCTCCACGCCTAAGGCCTAACTCACGGGCATCTTCCGCTTGAGGCTCCACCTCCTTGGACTAGATCTCGTCACGCACCTCCGCGATCAGGCTACGGTCTCTTATGTAGTCCAACGACTGCAGGTACTCCGCAAGTCCAGAAGTCTTCAGCTCCGACACCCTGCTCTCAGAAGATAGCATCTCGACCTGAGCCCTCGACGCCCGAAGCCGAGTCTCTAAACTGGTGGCTCCTCCTGGGAATGCTTCAACATCTGGGTGGTCCTCTCAACCAGTGTCTTCTTTACCTCCAATGTCGCACGTGCATCCTCCAACTCGGACTTCAGCTCGGACCCTATCTGACAGAATTGTGAAATGTCTGATCGTGGGCGCGTCGTCCCCCCTCTCCCGCAGAGATTTTTTAACATGTCGTTACCAGGGCTCGCCGGGCGCCGCTCGCGGACGTTTCTGGCATGTCGCTGGACGTCGTCATAGTCAAAGGTAATGGGTGAAAATCCTTGCTCTCTCGCTCGTGCCAACCTTTAACAGTAGAGGATTTGGGGGGCAATTGATGGAGATGAAGCCCCATTTATATAAAATGGGTGTGCACTTAGCCATCTTCCCCATGATCCACCTATTGTGAAGATCATGGGTTTGACTAGTCAACCCACTCCCCCCATGATCTCCATCATAATAGGAGAGATTATGGTGGCCTCCCACTCAACAACCACCGCCCGCAGCCGCCCGCCGCCGCCACCCACCGCTGCTGCCGCTGTCAACCGCCGCTGCCGCTGTCAATCGCCGCTGCCGCTTGCAAGATGGTCACCGCTTGCAAGACGGTCACCGCTTGCAAGACGGTCACTGTCCGATCGTTACGGGGCATCTGTTGTCGTCCGATCTACAAGTAACCACCCACTAAACCACTAAGTTTGGGGGGGGGGGCATAATTGCCTCCTGAAGGCTATAAAAGGAGCCTCAGGCCTCCTCATTTCGTATCTTTTTTGCCCCGGAGTCTTCTTCTTTCTCAGGCCAGAGCTCTGTTGAACTCCTCCCTCGAGCCGTCTCCAAGCCGCCTACGAGCCAAATCCCCAAGTGTGCGGAAGAAGGAAGAAAACAACAACCGCCAGCATTCAAGCACACCAGCCACCAAGTTAGCATTTAACACTCCTTCAGCGCAGCTTGTTGCTCGTTGCGAGTTAGGAAATTCTCTCTCACCTCTAAGTTGTAACGAGGAGCGGCCTGTCTCCCTCGATTCCCCAAACGCCCTGTAACCGCGAGCAGTTAGTGGACTTTGACCAGCACAGATCCGGTCACGTGGTTTTTTACCTAGTTGAGGGGTTTTTTCACGTAAAAATATCTTGTGTCAATTCGTTCTTTTCACTGACTGTGTGCGCGCTCGACCGTCCCGAGAGCTAAGGCGGTTCAGTTTACTCTGGTCCGACCGGAACACCGAGTTTTCCCGCAACAAGAGGGTCAGTCGTGATAGAGCATCTCATACCCCTATTCACTTGGCGAGGTGTAATGATTGGACCGCCATGTATCATATACTTAGTCTCCTATTTTCGGCCTGATGCCAAAAAAACAGAGCAAGTGCAGAACCCATGTTTAGTGGGCCCATTGAGAAATAATATATAAATATAGTAAGTTTGCCCGGATCACCACTCCATGGTATTCACCACAAGGTCAGAGTGTGAGAGCAACTCCAATGTGGATCTCTATATTTAGAGATCCCCATTGTACCATGTTCTCTAAATATAAAGAACATGGGTAGAGCAACTCGAATCATGTTCTTTATATTTAGAGAACATGTTATTTTAATATATATAAGCAGTCGTGCACGGGAGACCCCGTGCGGGGCGCGACATTGGTCTGGGGCGGAGACATTTGTCGGGGGCGACGACATTTGTCGGGGACGACGACATTGGTCGGGGGCGGCGACATTGGTCGGGAGCGGCGACAATGGTCGGGGGAGGCGACATTGGGCGGGGGTGGCGACATTGGCGAGGGCGACGACATTGACGGGGAGGCGAGTAGGGGAATAAGAAAAAAAACTATGCAAATGAGTAGGCGAATAAAAAAATTTATGATCAAATGACAAAAAAACCATGCAAATGAGTAGAGGAATAAGAAAAATGAGGGGTATTTTAGCATTAAAAAATTACACCATGGCTGAGGGGTATTTTGGGAAGATGAATGTTACACCATGACTCTTTGGAGTTTGCTTATAGTATAAAGATATACATATATATAATATTTATATTATATTTATATATTAATATGTATAAATAAATAAATATAATATTATTATGATATTTTTTTCTTATTTTATTTTATTATATTATATTAATTTTAAAGTTTTTTTTTTAATTTCAAATTTTCATTACATAACTAAAATAGAACACGCATAACATAATTCAAAATAAAAAATTACATTTGGAAATAATTCTAAAATTTGGGGAGGTCATCATCGGGTTCGCTAAGACTTCCGTGTGCGCTTCCCCCTTGTTGTTCTCCTCTATACCCGGGTACTCCATAGTCGCTTCCTCCATATTGGCTTTCTCGATACTGGCTTCCTCCATACTGAGGTCCTCCAAATTGAGGTCCACCAAATTAAGTCCCTCCAAATTGAGGTCCACCAAATTGAGACCCTCCAAATTGAGGTCCTTCATGTGGGTCTCCTCCATAATGGCTTCCTCCATATTGGCCTTCTTCATGCCAACCTCCTCCAAACCGAGGTCCTCCATGTTGGTTTCCTCCATAATGGCTTCCTCCATCACCACAACCTCCATACATATCTCCTCCATACCCGGTTGCTTCGAGTGATGATGATCCTCTAAACAAGGATTGTTTTACGTTTTTATTCATAATTTCTTGTTTTTTCTGCTGAAAATATTGCCGCTCTGGAGTTCCTTTTATGCTTTCCAAATCAATCATCATAATATCATGATCTTGTTTAGCACTCTGAAGCTCTAGTTTTTTTTTCATTTTCGACTTTTAACTTCAAGAGTTCAGTCATAGAAGACCTATCTTTTGCTTGTTCTTGTCCTCTTTTTAAAATCTCTAAGATTTCTTCATTTGCTTTAGTATCGATTTCAATATCAGAACTCTTACCACTAACTTGTCTTCTTCTCTCCTTTTCTTTCTTTTTTTCAGTAGGTCGAATATTTGAAATTGAGGCTGGAGATTCTTCATCACCAGTAGGTCGAGTATTTCATTTAATTATTCCAATGCTGGTGATAAGAATCCAATGCTGGTGATAAGAATCCAATGCTGGTGGAGAATCTGATGCTGGTGGGGAACCCAATGTGGGTGAAGAGAATCCAATGCCAGTGATAAGAATCCAATGCTGGTGGAGAATCCGATGCTGGTGGAGAATCCAATGCGGGTGAAGAGAATCCAATGCTGGTGATAAGAATCCAATGCTGGTGGAGAATCTGATGCTAGTGGAGAATCCAATGCGGGTGAAGAGAATCCAATGCTGGTGATAAGAATCCAATGCTGGTGGAGAATCCGATGCTGGTGGGGAATCCAATGCGGGTGAAGAGAATCCAATGCTAGTGATGAGAATCCAAAAATCCTATATAATCATCACTTCCCTTATCATCTTCCGACTAACTAACTATTTTTCCCTCATACAAAAAATGAACTACGGTGCAGGGTCATCTCATTTGCGATCTTCATCGTCTTCGGATGATGAATTATTTTCTCAATAAATTCAACAGTGGGGAGAAGACACAGCTGAATGGGAGCTAGAAGATGAAATTTTAGCTTGTGCTTATGAGTCAAACAAAGCCAAAATTGCAGCTCAACTTCATGGAGATGAACTTCCGAGGCACAGAGGTTCAACACCTGGTCATGCGGTAATCAACAGGAGCAGGATTGAAGGTGATACTAGATTGTGGAATGACTACTTCTCTGATCATCCCACATATGGAGAGATATATTTTCAAAGAAGATTTCGCATGAGAAAGTATTTATTCCTTCATATTGTTGCCACGGTGCGGGAGCACGATAATTTCTTCATTCAAAAAAAGGATGGTCTTGGAAAGCTTGGATTGTCAACTTTACAAAAAAATTACGGCAACATTCCGTATGTTGGCATATGGAACAGCAGCTGATAGCTGTGATGAATATATTCGAATCATTGAGTCAACCGTGATTCAATGTTTGAAAAGATTTTGTAGGGCAATTGTACAAGTGTACAAAGAAGAATATTTGAGATATCTCAATGCCAATGATGTTGCTAGATTGTTACGGAAAGGTGAAGAACGAGGATTTCCAGGGATGTTGGGAAGTCTAGATTGCATGCATTGGCAGTGGAAGAACTGCACAATAGCATGTGCAGGACAATATTCAGGACGACACGGTGGGCCAACAATTATTCTCGAGGCAGTGTCATCTTATGACTTATGGATATGGCACGCATATTTTTGGTTTATTAGGCTCGAACAATGATATCAATGTCCTGCAATCGTCTCCTTGTTTGCTAACTTAGCACAAGGTATTACGCCTCCTACTAATTATGAAATTTTGGAAAAAATATGACGTTGGTTATTATTTAGCCGACGGAATATATCTGAAGTGGTCAACGCTAGTTCAGACTATTTCTCATTCACATGACAAAAAAAACAACACTTTGCAATGATGCAAGAAACATGTCGAAAAGATGTAGAGCGGGCATTTGGAGTTCTTCAATCAGGATTTGTGATAATTAAGGGGTCAACCCGTTTTTGGGATAAGCATGTTTTACACGATATCATGACTGTTTGTGTTATAATGCACAACATGATCGTCGAAGACGAGCGGGATGAAAATGACTATGTCACTATTTCTACTCCATCACCAACTCAAAATGTTGAAGAGTTGAATACAAGTGAAGCCAAACGATTTCGGCAGTTCCTAAATCGACATAAAAAGATCAAAGACAGAGGTGCGCATTTTGCACTTCGAGATGCACTAATTGAACATTTGTGGGAACGACATGACAATGAACCAATGTAATTTTGAATATTTTATGCATATTATTTTGAATATAGGCTTTGAAAGAAGGTCCTGGTCTGCTTGCCTTTTTAGCATGCTGAGCAGATACCCTCCTTGATGCACTTCACCTTAGGACCATTTATCACGAAATCTTCACTAAAGAGTTTGCATATTGTCTTGTAATTTAGATGAGCTTGCCTCTTGTTCCATTAGACACAATATGAAGCTTTCTCATCTGCAACTAGGCATATAGGAGAATCCTTACTCTCACCAATAAAATTGAGACAATAGACATTTCCTCTCCTAGTGCCTGTCAAGATGACCCCTTGGTCACTTGACCTCCTAATTTGACACTTATCCTTGAGGAAACAAATGTCATAGCCAAGATCACAAAGTTGGCTTATGCTTATCAGGTTATGTTCCAAACGTTTCACATAAGCTACTTGTATGATAGTGATTATGTCATTAGATATCTTACCAAACCCTTTGGTTACTCCTTCAGCATGCTCCTTGTTCCAGTCATGTGTCTCAAACATCCACTGTCCAATTACCATATAGGGGTATGACCACTTGGACTCACCTTACTAGGGCCATGTAGCTCCTGGCTGGTCCTTCCTCAGTCAAAGCCATCAGCCCAAGGCAATGGCTGACTTCTTCTCCTTCTTCAGATCTGGCAGCAACATCATCTTCTCTAGTGATTGCAGCCAGCATCTCTAAGAAGTCTGCTTCTACAGATTCTTCTTCAGCAGTAAATATCCAATGAGGGCTTCAGCTTCATCTTTCTCTTCTGAATCTGATAATGAGGAGTCAGTCCAACTCTTTTGCTTCTTGGAAATAAAGGACTTCTCCTTCTTGCCATTATGCTGATCGATGTTCCTTATTTCCACCGGCATCCTTTCTTTTGATAGGGCAGTCGGCTATGACATGCCATGGCTTGCTGCAACAATAACAATACACCACTTTAGAAGAAGTATGCTTACTAGGATTAGAGTCATACATGTCCTCTTTAGAGGATTTATTCTTTCCCTTGTAGTAATCTTCCTTGGGATAAGAAGAAGAGGATGGCCAGCTTCTCCATCGCTTCTTCTTCATAAATTTCTGAAATTACCTAGAGAAGGCAGCAAAGTCTTCATCAGAAATGTGGCAGTCTGATGTGCTGGTATCTGAGCTTTCTGACTCAGAATCAGCAACTCTCCTTGGTGGAGAAGGAAACTTTCCCCTGCTCTTCCTTGTGGCTTCAGCTTTGAAGGCCACTGACTTGTCTTTGACTGTAGGCTTGTTGATTTTCTCTTCTGAAAGACAACTTAGGCAATTGATAATCTACTGATACCAATTGAAAGTGAGGGGAGAGATCTTAAATTTACATTAGAAATAAATATATAAGGAGAAAAGAAATCACAGCACATAAAAATAAAGAAGGCAAAGCAAGCAATCTAGATGACACAAGGATTATAGTGGTTCCCCCTAAATTTGGGTACATCCACTCTTCTACCACCCTGGTAGAAATCCACTATCAGGTTTTTGATCAGGTGACTGCCACCATAAGATCTATTTACAGGGAGATCTCACAACCCTTTGAGCTTTTGATCAGGTGCCCAAAAACCAACACACAGGTTTTTGATCAGGTACCCTGCCAGCAAGAGTTTACTTTTGAAGGGATTAAAAACTCTGTACATAGGAAAGGGAAAAGAGATGATGTTGTCTTCTCTGTCTCAAATCACTGAGAGAAGACTAGTGGATGTTGATGATGTCAAAGCTTTCCCTGAGATGTTGAATGGTTCAGGAAAGAAGGAAGTTTTGCTTCAGGGTGTAGGCCTTTAGATTGATGTTGATCTCCAGCAAGCTTTTTAGACTGATATTGATTTGTGTCTCTTGAAAGCCTGGAGCAGATGAAGAACTCTGTGAATATCTTGATTGATGCAGAGTTTCTTCTTCTGTGTAAAAGGAAAGCCTTCTTCTTTTTCTCTGTATTGCTTTCTCTCTTTTTTTATTCTCTGTCTCGAATTCAAACATTTGAATTCATTTATCTTGATAATGGCTGAAGTATTCCCGAGAGAGTAGAAGATGCCTTGGGAATTAATTCAGAATTAACTTCTGAAGCAACCCATATTTAATGTTGCCTTTTAACGGCTATTTTCATTAAATATGAGAGTTATAATCCCCTTAATTAATTCTGCCAACTATAAAACATCTGCCTGAAAACTGCACAGAATTCGTCAATTTGGGCTCATAGATCGTCGACCTCAGTTTCCATTCCGTCGAGCTAAGAATCTATCTTGAGTCCAGTGATCGTTGACCTGAGCTCGGAGTTCGTCGAGCTCAGCTGGATTTCGTTGAGCTAAGCTTCTTTCTTGAGATCAGAGTTTGTCGACCTGAATTCAGAGAAGGAACTCTGAGTTCGTCGACCAGAGTTGATGTTCGTCGAATTGAGTTCCTGACTTTGTCACAACTGCATTTCTTGGAATTCTTTTAGCAATTCTGGAGAGTCCTTCTTCTGAGACAAATCTGGAAATAAACCTATGACACATGACTATACATTTTGGTCAATCTAAAAATCCAAATAGTGATCATTGCCCAAATCAGAACTAGGGTTCCAACAATCTCCACCTATTGGGTGAGGTCACTAATACAAGCAAAAGAAAACAATCACAAAGCAGAATAAAATATATCTGGCAGAAAATAAAACATCCAGCAGATATGTACACAGGTGCTTCATGATTAACAATAGAGTTCAGAAAATAAAAATTAAACACAACAGCCATATGTTCTTCTTTGGCTTCTCTTTGTCAGCTTTGTCAGATTTTTTCAGAGGGTTGTCTGAATATAATCTCTCTATTTGGATTTGCAGCTTCTCTTTTTGACATTGTCATGTCTGATGCTCCAATTATATTGCATGAGGTGGCCCTTGGTACTACTGCTTCAGGATGCAGATTCATATAGTCATCTACATTAAAGAATTTATCAGCTTTAGCATACCTCTTGAGCTCTTCTTTTCTATAAGATGACATTGTGGTGTACTGTGATGGATCTTTTCCTTCTGCTTTAGCTTTGTTGATCATAGAAAGTCCAATCAGCTCTTGAAATCTGGCCATTTTTGCAGTTATTTCCTTTTCTGGATCTACAAAAGGGTTAGGTGGAGATTCTGGCCTTTTAGGACTAGAGTCTTCTTTGAATTATCAGGAGAAGCTGAAGTACTTTTTTTATCTATAGCAGGAGGAGGCTTGCTATAAGAGGATTGCTGCTGACTGCTGCCTTGGAGACTTGGCTTGGAGTGTCTCTGATAGGTCTTGATAATAGGCACTGATCCTTGAGTCACACATCCAGAGGCCCCAACTGATGGAGGAGGAGGAGGAGGGTCTTTCCTGAAGTTCTTAGGAGGAGACATGTACCTTCTTTTCTTCTTCCTTTCTTTTTTCTCATTCTTTGATAACCACATACACTGTGGCATCCCAGGGTAAGGAGTAATCTTTTGTAGAATATAGTAGGGAGTGACATGTGTAGGATTTGGCCTGGGAGCAGCCTTTGGAACAACTTTCCTTTTCTTAGCAATCTTCTTTTTTGGCTTTAGGATCATCAGATTCATCAGAATCTTCATCATCATTATCTTCATCAAGGATTCTGGAGGGTTGTCATACATTTCATCAATTTCCTTCAAGGCTTCCTTTGAGATTTGCTTTTCAGCTTGAGGTTGAACTGGAAGTTCTGTCTTTACAATACTTTCAGTAACTGTTTGATTCACTTCCTCTATATCTGCAAGTATGATATCATCCAAGTTTGGTATAGGACTGTCATCCATTTTGTACGTTGGAGGGGAGATAGCCTTGGGAGATGATTTTGTGAGAGGCTCAATAACTACAAAACTTGCCTTTAGTTACTTAACAACTTCAGGGCTTATTGGTGAAGTGTAGCAAACTATAGCCATAGATTGCTCTGGGCAAACTTCTTAATGGTAATTCAAATAACTTGTATCAAAAGAATTTAACAAATTGAATATATCTACTGTGGGATTGACAAGGCAATCACCAACAGTCAAAACTTCTGAAAAGTCAACTTATTCATCTGTACAAAGCATATCAAATCAACTGTTGTCTCAACTTTTGCAATCATATTTATATTTGCATCTGCTAGCTCATGTAACTGCAAAACTGCTGCTGCTTCTACTACTACTAGAGGGGAGAAGACTGGAGATTCTTCAC
Source organism: Platanthera guangdongensis (assembly GCA_039583875.1). Taxonomy (NCBI): domain Eukaryota; kingdom Viridiplantae; phylum Streptophyta; class Magnoliopsida; order Asparagales; family Orchidaceae; genus Platanthera; species Platanthera guangdongensis. The sequence goes on along the minus strand of CM077153.1, from coordinate 29,935,016 downwards.
TGGATATCTCCCCCTGCCTGGTTTTAGAGGGTCCTGAAGTCAGGCCCCCAAAAAGAAGGGACAATGGGGCAGTAGAAATGAGGGAAGATAGGGATGAAATAGAATCAACAAGAGGTTTAATGGCCTCTGTTATAAGCTTTGAGAGAAGGGGAGTGATGAGTTCCAAAAGGGAGGGAAAGGAAGGGGAATTCATTTGCATAAACTCAGAGGGTGTCTGAGTTGATACAGAAAGATGGAGGAAGGATTATGAAGGGAAAGGAGTGGTGTCTGTCATGGCTCATCATGAGGTGATGGAGTATTGATGGGAGATGATAGAAGATCAAAGGATGGAATGGATGAGAGGTTATTAAGGGGGATGTCGCTAGATGATGAGGGAGTGGGGATTGTGGTGGTGGTGGTATACTCTGGAGATTGAATTGGTGTTGGTTGATGTTCGGGAGATTGAATTCGTGGTGTTGGAGTATGAGTTGGAGATGAGGATGGTTGTTGGAGGGTTGATGAAGGAATTGAAATTTGTGGAGGTGTAGTTGTTGAGATGGAGGTGTTGGAATCTGGGTGGATGGAATTCTGATGGATGAGACAACTTCTGGGGTGGGGGATCAGCTGTTACAGCTCTTGTATCCTCAGATGCTCTGGAAGAGGTTGAAGCCTTGGATGGCTTTGGGATTGTCCTCTCCCACCTTCCAAACAAGGCACATGTTAGCCTTTTGGAAGCATTAAGAAGATGGTCTGAGAGACCATGGATTCAGCTGTCACAACCCGCATTTTTCTCATTAATAAATAAATCAGAGCACGAGATAACTACGAGCTGTGATGTCACATCAAGCAGGGGATAACTGCTGACGCTCAGGCAACACTCTAATCATTCAAATCATAAGTTAAAATGAATAGAAAACTGATTTTGAAATTTATTGGTCGTATCCCTCGGCTCAGTGGATCAGATAGTCCACGGTTTGAAAACTATTTTTATACGTAGCGGAAAAATACTTCATTTATGCTTAACATCCTAAAAGAGCGCATAAGTGTCCTAAGAAGACAACTTACACTATGCAAGACCCTAGATTTCAATTTTAATATTTATAAAGAAAACAATCTTTTACGCATTTGGAAAATAATGATTGAGCTTTTATAAAACATGTTGATCATGCAATACATATAGTAGTTCTCTTTTTTTATAGGTTTTAAAATAATTAGCAACCTAGCATAAAACATTCCCAGAGAGCAAGTGAAACTACCACAAAACAGGTAAACTAGCAGCTAAGCAAAGACTTAGTATCACCAAGGAAAATCACCAACGAGCGTCAACAACCTGACACGAACTCGCTGGCGAGCATGTATGTATGTACTACTACAAAGCTAAAGAACTACCTCAATAGGTGAGGAAAACACTGCCACAACGCAGTCCACAAGGGAACTCCTGAAATTAGCCGTTCAGCCGGCTACAGACCTGAACCTGAGGCATTCAAAAGAAGAACACCTCAGCAAGAAATAAAAAAAATAATAAAATAATAAAAATAACAAAATTCGGTGAGAATGATTCTCACCGAATCATGTATTCGGTGAGAATGATTCTCACCGAACATTTTTTTGTTAGTATTATATATATAAAAAAAATAAATAAATAAATAAAGTTTATATTTATATAAAAAACAAAAGAGAAACCCCCCTTCTTCTTCCTCCGAACCAGCAGCCCCCCCTCCTGTGCGAAAGAATTAGGCGAGCGCGGATCCTCTCGTTCGCGAATCTTCCGGCGGCCGCCACCGCCGATCCGGTGGACGGAATTTCGATCCGATCGCGGCGTTGGAAAGCTCTCGGCGAGAGCTTCGAGATCGCTGTAAGTTTTTCCCGTTTCGGTGACCGTTTCGCCATAGATTTTTTCGGCCCTAACCCCGGTTGTCCGTTTTTTCGTAGATCTCGTCTCTGCGTGCCCCCTTTTGGACGGATCTACGTGGTGGAGTTTTTTTGGGTGGACGTTTTCAAGAACGATTTGAGGCAAGTGGATTTCTCCCCTCTTGCGTGCCTCCATGGGTTGTATTTCGCCTTATTAACTCTCCTTGTCGTAGAATACCGGAGTAATATAGGTGAGATTAGAAATATTCCTAGGTTAGGGCTTGTGGTCGGCCTAAACTAGGAAGTTATCGGAATTATTTTAAGTTGAATTCGGCGGGTAGGGGGAAATAATTCGGCGGGTAGGGGGAAATAATTCGGCGGGTTTTGGTTGTAGAACTTGATAGTTTCTAAGCGGTGTTGTCGGCTAGTTTTGGCGCCGAATCGTGGATCCTTACATAAGCAGCCTTTTCCTGTAGGAAAATTCCAAGAATTCTTCCAAAACACACTTCTTTCTTACTGTTCTTTTCTTTATCAAGTCAAATAGGATTTTAGCCCAATTCACTGGTTTCTTATTCACTACAGCACATATTACTAGAAACTATTGTCTGGTAATATAATCATGGGCAGTATGCTTTCCTAGCAATACTTTGCCCACCACATATGCTAAAATTTTATATTCAGAAGACAAATTTTTCTTTAATAACTTATTAGGGTTCTCTCCAATATGACCCATTTTATTCAACATGTCATCAAACTCAGAACTATCAATCTCTAAATTTCTTCACCATATATCAAACCAAAAATTTCAGTTAAGACCGCGGGGTTTAAAAAAACCTGGTTATCGGATATTGTGTCTGTCATCGTGTCAGCGTCTAGAGTAGAGGAGGTGAACACCCATTCTCTGATTTCAGTAGCAGCTATCTTTATCCTGGTTGTCATGAAGTTATTCAACTGTTGTTCCTCAAATAATTTCAATATGTCCAGGAAAATTTGATCAGAATGTTGAAATGATTCAAAGTCTATATCGAATCCCATGTCGAATTTCATTAGCGCAAGATAGCTTGCCGCAATCGCCATTGATCGCCTGCAAAAGGAAACAGAAAGATCAAGTGTAAGGGGAACAGAAAGCGCGGGATGGAGCTAGAAGAAAACCTAGTTATATGGTTTTCAGAATATGAAGCGGCAGACTCCGTCCTGCAAAATAAATAAAATTCTTCGATCTGAGTTCGACAAAATATTTTATTGACAAAAGAGTTCGTTGATCTCAGTCTGAAGAAGGAAAAAGTTTTCGTCATTCTCGGGCCGACAAAAATTTTTTATAGCATTATCGTCGATCTCCATTCGACGAATAGAACTTCACACACAGTGAGTTCGTCAATCTCAGGTCGAAGAATTTTCTCAAGAACTTTTCTCAGTTCGTCGATCTCAGGTCGACGAAATGTGGCAAATTCTTCGACCACGGACAGAAGGCTAAATTAATGCATCTTCATTTATCATACCTAGCTGATTCATAAAGAACAGATATTTCTTCTTATCCAAGGGTTTGGTGAAGATATCTGCCTTTTACAAATCAGTAGAGAAAAATGTGAGATTAATTTTCTTTTTGTCAACACACTCTCTAATGAAATGATGTCTTACATCTACATGTTAAGTTCTATTATAATGCACTGGATTCTGTGCAATGAAAATTACACTAGTATTATCACAAAGTAGAGTTAAATTATTTAAGTTGACACCATAATCTAGGAGTTGGTTCTGAATCCATAGCATCTGTGAATAATAACTATTAGTTGCTATATACTCAGCTTCTGCTGTTGAGGTAGACACAGATGTTTGCTTCTTGCAAAACCAAGACACTAGCCCATCACCAAGGAACTGTCATGTCCCTGATATGCTCTTTCTTTCCACTCTACATCCAGTAAAGTTATCATCAGAGTATCCAGTTAACTCAAATTCTGACTCAGTTGGATATCAGAGTCCTAAATTAGGACAACTCTTTATATATCTCAAAATCCTTTTTAAGAAAATAAGATGAGATTCTTTAGGGTTCACCTGGAACCTAGCACAAAGACATATAACAACATAATGTCTGGTCTACTTGCTGTAAGATATAACAGGGACCCAACTATGACCCTATATAATTTCTAATCTACAGGTTTCTCATCTTCATCAGAATCAATCACAACATTTGTAGCCATAGGTGTTTTCTTAGCTGAAGCATCAGCCATCCCAAACCTTTTTATCAGCTCCTTAGCATACTTGGATTGGGATATGAAGATGTCATCAGGAGACTGCTTCACTTGGAGACCACAGAAGTAGGAGAGCTCACCCATGCTACTCATTTCAAACTTGGAATGCATAAGGTTGGAGAAACTTTTGCATAGTTTGGAATCTGTATAACCAAATATAATATCATCTATATATATTTGTACTAACAAGATTTTATCATGATGATGCTTGATAAATAAAGTCCTATCTACTATGCCTCTAGAAAAGTTGTGCTCTAAGAGAAAGCTAAATAAGGTTTCATACCAAGCTCTTGGAGCTTGCTTTAGACCATAGAGAGCCTTATGAAATTTGAAAATATAAGATGGATGGGATGAAGAGATAAAACCTGGTGGTTATTCCACATAGACCTCTTCTTTGAGTTAACCATTTAGGAATGCACTTTTGACATCCATTTGGTATACTGTGAAATTTTGTAGGCTGCATAAGCTAGAAATATCCTTATTGCTTATATCCTTGTAATAGGGGCAAATGTTTGGTCATAATCTATGGCTTCCTCTTGTCTATATCCTTGAGCAACTAATCTTGTCTTGTTCCTTATAATAAGACCTTGAGCATCCAGTTTGTTTCTAAATACTCATTTAGTTCCAATGACTGGGTAGTCTTTGGGTCTTGGAACTAAATCTCAAACTCTACATCTCTCAAACTGGTTGAGCTCCTCTTTCATTGCAATGATCTAGTGTGGATCTTGCTCAGCATCTTTAATGGATTGGGGCTTAGTTTGAGATATGAAGCAGACGTGTATCATGTCCTAGTGGAGTTGATGCTTGCTTGCACACCCACTGATATGTCTCCAATCACTTAAGATACATGGTGATCTCTAAGTGTGACTAATTCAATAGGAGGAGTTGGTTCAGCAACAACCATCTGACTTGTCTTGCATGAAGCTTTCACACTCTTGATTGAGCATGGACTTCCTATCCTCCCTCAATTTTTTAGACCCCTCCATGTAGACAACTAGTGTGTCCCTCCTTATCTGTCTTGCAGTGGACTAAATTTTGGAAGGTTGATTCATGTATGACACTAACAATAATGTTTTGTGCTATTTTATCCATTGTAGCTAAGATGATTTCATCTTTAGTCATCTCAGAATACTGCTTTGGAGTCTTCAGATTTGCATCAAGAACTGATGTCTTCATTGGGATGAAGGGCCCTTCCTGTACTGTGATGTATATCCTAGGATCAGAAGCTTCTATGAAAAGTCTGACCCTTTCCTTCCAGATGCCAAAGGTCTCCTTCCTGCAAAGAGAAAGCTTCATAGATCCAAGTTCTTTAAGATTCTCACCTGAACCCATCTTAGCCTTCTGATAGCTACCCCTGAAGATCAACTCAGACCTGTTAGTCCATCTTGAGCAACCTCCCTCTGATACCACTTGAAAGTTTTGATTTCAAGAATAACTAATCACCTAGAGAGGGGGGGGGGTGAATAGTTCCAATTCCAAAACTTAAGAAACTAATCGATTAATATCACATTACAACAATCTCATCATAATCAAGACTAGCACATCACAATACACATAAGTTTATAGAGGTTCCCTAATTGATGGGTACATCCACTTTCCCCCTTCGCCTATCTAGCAGTATACTAGATTCGGCCAAACTTCCTTCTATCTTTCTTAGATCCTCAGATCTTACAGCTCAGAGCCCAACCGGCTCCTACAACTCAGGCACAAGCCCTACCACTCAGATCACCAAGATCCTACAACTCAAGTTCTTCCCAAGAACTCTACCTCAGAGTGACTCCACACTCCTACAGCTCAGGCAATCCTGCCCTACCTCAGTGTGAATCCACACACCTACAACTCAGGCAACTCCTGCCCTACCTCAGCCTTTATAACACAGGCTTACAATTCAGGCCTTAGCCTTACCACTCAGATTCAGAATGAATCTTACAAAGAAATATTAAAGATGATGAATAACAGACACCAGATAAAATTCTCTGTGCCTATCTACCTGGACTGAGCAGATATCAACCCTAACTAACAAGATGATACATAGATCTTGAAATGATGCCCGGATTGTTATGAAATCAACTAGCAGATGAATCTGCTTCTTCTTCTTTAGGAATATCTCCTGATCTGGACTGAGCAGATTTCAGCCCTTCCTTCTTCTTTGATCCAGCAAATTGATCTTCAGATTCTGGCTGGGTTTGGATCGGGAAGATAACTTCAGCTAGGGCATGCCTAGGCTGATTCATCTCTCTTAGAGGATTACTATAAACCAGCTGGAGTAGATGTTGATTACACCAGCAAACTCAGAAGCCCTTCAGATTTAATCTTGAGGTTCTTGGCTTCTGCAACAATGGAGGATGAGGACGACGAACTCCGCTTCTCGTTTTTAATCAGAAATTAATCCAATTAATCCTTGATCATTTTTTAGATCTCGATCTCTTCTGTTATTTATAATCCCGTCACACTGGCGAGATGATCGGCACATGTCTTAATTTTAACAGTGGTTAATACCTCAGCTCTATTAACATGAGATCGGGAAACCTCTAGGCTTCTGGCATTCTGCTTTCACTAAGGCACATGTCTGACATTTAGCTACGTAATGTGTTATGTCTTTCTTCATACCCGGTGCCAGAACAGCTTTTTCATGTACTTGTACATCTTTGTGCTCCCTGGGTGAATTGAATACTTCATGAAGTGAGCCTCATACATCATTTCTTCCCTTAGCTTACTCATATTTGGGACGCACAAACAACCATACTTCCGCAAAAGGCCATCATCCTAGGAGAATTGGGCATTTGACCCATCCCTTGCATATCGTTATAAACTTTCATCAAGTTTCATTGCTCGTTGAACCCTGTCCGCAAGGTCATACTGTACCTCCGTCCAGTTTAGGCACGCATTTGCAACGGAATTCTTGTCACCACAAGAAATCTACAAAGCTTCCAGCTCCTGGATCAGACGCTCATCATGCAACTGCAACCAATTTGCCCTTGCCGGAGTCCTATGACTCAAGGCATCTGCGATAATATTTCCCTTCCCGGGAGTGTAACGAATTTGGAAGGTGTAGTCCCCGAGGAATTCCATCCACCTACGTTGTCCCATGTTAAGATCTTTCTGATCCAAGAGATACTTTGGACACTTATGGTCCGTGAATATATCCACTTTCACTCCATATAATTAAAGACACCGTAGTTTAAGTGTAAAAATCACCGCCGCCACTTCAAATCATGGACGAGATAGATCCACTCATGCACTTTTAACTGGCATGAGCCATAAGCGAACACCTTTCCAAATAGAAGAAGAATGCAGCCCAAGCCACTGCCTTACGCATCACTGTAGATTTTAAATCCGTCCGAACCACATGACGACGTCAAGATTGGCGTCATGGTCAAGTGACTCTTCAGCTCTTCAAAAGCTCGCGTGCACTCTGGCATCCAGACGAACTTCTGATCCTTCCTCCTTAGTGTGGTAAGAGGCAAGGCGATCCGTGAGAAGTTTTCTACGAAACGTCTATAGTAGCCCTCCAGTCCAAGGAAACTCCTGACTTCGGCTACAAACGACAACACTGGCCACTCCCGTATTGCGACTATCTTTGATGGATCCACCGCAATGCCTTCCCCACTTACCACATAGCCAAGAAAAGCCACTGACGACAGCCAGAACTCACACTTTGAGAACTTGGCATAGAGCTTGTTCCTTCTCACAGTGTGCAACACCATCCATAAATGGCTCGCATGGTCTTCTTCAGATTGAGAGTACACTAGAATGTCGTCAATAAAGACGATTACAAATAATTCCAAGCACTCTCGAAATGTTCGGTGCATTAGGTCCATGAACACTGATGACGCATTAGTTAGCCCAAACGGCATTACTGTGAACTCATAATGATCGTAGCGTGTTCCAAAAACTATCTTGGGAATGTCACACTCTCAAATCCTCAACTGGTAATAACCAAACTTTAAGTCCAGTTTAGAATAGATCCTTGATCCCACAAGTTGATCGAACAAGTCATCAATTCGTGGTATCAGATACTTGTTCTTCTCCGTCAGCTTATTCAATTCTCGATAGTCGGCGCATAAACGCAGACTACCATCCTTCTTTTTCACAAAGAGAACATGTGCGCTCTAAGGTGACATACTTGGGCATATATATCCCTATTCCAGCAATTTTTGTAGTTGAACTTTCAGTTTCTCCATTTTCTTTGGCGATACACGGTACGGTGAATGGGCCACTGGTTTTGCACCTGACACCAACTCAATAAAAAGTCAATCTTTCGCTGGGGCGGTAACCCCGGAAGATCCTTATTAGGAAGCACATCATCAGACTCCGAAATAATGGGAACATCACTCACACTGGCTTTTGGCTCAACAGCCTTTATAAGCGTGAAGAATAACTTATCGCCCTTTTGAACAGCTTTGACGACTTGGAGAGCAGACATCAACATTTTGCTCGATCCTCGCATACCAGCAAATTTCGTCTCTAGCTCGGTATTCTGCCCCAGTATGAACTCCTTTGAATTGCAATCGATAAAGGAACGTTGCTCGGAGAGGCAGTCTATACCAAAGATTACATCAAATTCCGATATCGGCAGCACAGATGCTTTCAATCCGAAGTCTCGACTTCCTATCCGTACCTCCACATAGCAAGCTCTATCTGCATGCATCACATTCGGTAATAACACCTTCACACTATCTGCTGTCATACGAATCGGCACTCCTATCCGTGACACGAAGTCCACAGATAGAAAGTAATGTGAAGCACCCGTATCAAACAGTGCTCACGCCGGACAGTCCCAAATAAGGACAAAACCTAATACAAGCACATCATACACAAGCTACGCATGAGGTAGGAAGTATAAAACAGTAAAACAATATCTTAACTCGTACCTGTGACGACGTCACTTTGCTTGATGGCCTCATGTTGGCCAAGATTATATACTCGGGGCTGTGCCTGGGATGCAAAGGAATCCACCACTGCATTTCCCTTTTCCGTATATGACGTTCCTGTCTTCTTCTCAACCTTTGGAGGACCAACTCGACAGTCACGGGCTAGATGACCCACCTTGCCACATGTATAACAGGCACGAGGGACTTGCCTAGAAGTTGATCCAGATGAAACAGTAGAGGGAGCCTGTCCAGAAAACTTGGATATCTTACCCCATTTCCCGGGTGCGGCACTTTGAACTCAGGCTTTGTCACAGCCAAGTCCCTTTTGCCCTCTACCTGCTTCATATCTTTCTCCAATGCACGAGCCGTATCAACTAATGCTTGAAATCCTTAGTTCACCGAACTCGACAGCAGGAATCTCAGCTAATCCTGCAACCCTTCGTAGAACCTATTGGATTTACGCTCCTTGTCAGCAAAGATAGACCCCGTATAACGTCCCAACCTTGTAAACTCATGTAAGTAGGTATCAACACTACTTTCTCCTTGAGTTAAACGCTGGAATTCATTTTCCATGGCGATGTGTTGTGCCAATGGCATGTGCTTTGCCAAGAACAATCTTGAAAACTCCTCTATCGAGACTTCAGTTAGTTGTCTGTCTGCTAAGTGGTGCAGCTCCATTTCGTCCCACCAAAGACGAGCCTCTCCTTCTAACAGGAAAGTGGCCAAGGTGACTTTCTGTTCCTTCTCTATTCTTATTGTCGTCAAGATCATCTTACCGCGCGCAAGCCAATCCTCTGCCTGCGTCGGGGAGCCTGCTCATGTAAACATAGGAGGACTGAAGATCATAAACTGCTTCAGTTGTCGTTCTGCTGCTCGTGGATCTACAACAACCTCAATAGTACTGACCTCACACCAACCTGTCCTGGCACCAACGCAGGTTGCGCCTGCCCAGTAGGTTGTGCTTGGATCATTGCAAACAACGCCTCAACAACTAAGTGTACTGTCTCCACATATGGAGGAGGTGTAGGCACCTCAGCTGGTGTCGTACTCTCATCATAACGCTGGGGCTCAGACTACCCTGCATCACTTCGAGTCACCTAGATGTATAAAAGACACACTTTAGCGACTTTGCAAGAGCAACAAAAACATTTTAGGAACGCGCAAGTTCCCCAAAGGTGTATTTAAATTCCTTAGTGGACATTTTTGAGTTCATTTATGTTATAAAGGGTCACACTGACACGTGCTTGACACCCCAAAAAAGAATTCGACCACGAATTCGAAGGAGGAAGACCAAAACAAGCTGATACCAAATTGTAACACCTCCATCTGTTACATGAGATACAATAGCGGGTCCAACCGGGGCCCCACACCATATTCCACAAACAGGCGGCGGGGTTACAGGTTAATATCACAAACTAATCGCATCCTAACTCAAAGTATTCTAACGGAAGCTTTAGGGGTTATTACTGAACTCATCAACCATGAATTCTCACTATATATAAACAACCATATTTATATATCTCATAGGAATGTATACAAAATACACAAAATATTTGGCCTTAAGGCCTTACAGTTATATTTTACAAGTGTGGATTACAAACATTGGTACGCAGACCGACCACACATCAAAAGAAGTAAAATTTCTTCATTCAGCCTTCAAGGGCCAGCATAGTAGCAGCAAGGGCTTTAGCCCGCTATGTCCTGCTCAACACTCCAACACCTGCAAGGGGACAATCCACTGCAATGGTGGTAAACAGGTCAACGGTCAGCATTTAGCTGACCAATTTATAACGACCCTACCCCTTTCCCGGGGCAGTGGTATTCCTTCCTTGCAGGAATATCATTTTCACAAGTAGATATATCATAAAACATGCACTCACGCATAATTTAATATATCACAAACATCATCGTACGACCCGACGCTCCGTGCACTTAGGGCACATTAGCGGTGTATCGGAAAACCAGGGTCCCACCACCGTTCTCAGTTCCCAGACCCAACGGTAAACATTGAGCATTCATGCTCCACGGACCACGGCCAGAGACTTTAATCTTGATGGCGTACAACCCAAGACTCTCATTATGCGATCCTAAAAAACGCCAATAACTTAGGCACTCATGTTAGACAACTATAATGCGGATACAGTTCAGCACTTGCCCGTTGCTCAAGTCGCCAGTTCAATGTCTAGACTAGCGCGGGTTAGCTTCCCCTTGTCCATTCAGCTCACTGGCCTTTAAGAGTGCATAGCTTACAATAGCCATACTGTCATCTAAGGACTGCCTTCACAATCAAAAAGGGAGTTAGTGTCAGCGTTCGTCACGACCGCTTGGCGGGGCCAACAGAAGCTCTGTTTTTGCGCCCAAACTCAACTCAAACCCTGTAGCTTCTTGCAGTGCCAGAAACACAGGTCTTTCATAGCATACAACACATGAATTTCACGAGTATTTTCCTGGAACTCCACTCCAGTACTTCATGTTACTCCACTTCATAGACACAACCCACCGACTCCAAAAAATACACATTTATACGTGGAGTCTTCTCTGGTTCGCAAATGAAACATCACCAATCCTGACCAACCTGTATAGATGAGTTTCAAACAACATGTCTATTCCATACTACACTTTTCTGGATCTATATGTAAGACTTACTGGGGATTACCGGAATCAACCCAAAGGAACTCCCTCGATTCTCCACCTGTTGGTGTGGGATTCCATGCACATGCCAAAATAAGGACTTCACATGTCCAAGAAGGAAGATCGTTACGCTTGGAGTTCTCTTTGGAGCCATGACCATGCTTTTCTACGCGGCTGGAAATGAGTGCCTCACTTTCCCCTTCGCGAATCTAGCTTCAGATATTGATTCCAGTCACAAGATCTTCTCCAGCAACTTCAACAAGATCCACCCAAACCCTAGCTCCACCCGTGAGTTCTCTTCTCCCGAACTGGGATGAAATGAAGAGAGAGAGTGAGAAGGAAATAATGAATTCCTCCTCCCAACCCCTCGGTATATGTGGCCTCATTTAAATCCCACCCACATGATCTCTTCTCATCCTAAAGCAATAGTCACGATTTGATTTGAAAAGACAGCACACCGCTTTGACCAGGTAGCCGGCGCCGCTAGTACTTCAAAATGAATTTGTCTAAAGCACTATGTTTGTCGAAACCACATTCGTTGAATGATGTTCGACGTTCACCGAAAGAGCCAAGAATAACAGTATAACAGCCCATTCGTCGAATGCTTTCGACGTTTGTCGAACGCCGGTTCGACTTTCGTTGAACGTCGGTTCGACTTTCATCGAACGAGATACTCAGTCGAACCCCGGTTCGACGTTCGTCGAACCCCGATTCGACGTTCGTCGAACAAGATACTCAATCGAACCCCGGTTCGACGTTCGTCGAACCCCGGTTCGACGTTCGTCGAACAAGATACTCAATCGAACCTCGGTTCGACGTTCGTCAAACAAGATACTCAATCGAACCCCGGTTCGAAGTTCATCGAACAAGATACTCAATCGAACCCCGATTCGACGTTCATCGAACAAGATACTCAGTCGAACCCCGGTTCGATGTTCGTCGAACGCGATACTCAGTCGAACCCCGATTCGACATTCGTCGAGCCCCCCGTTCGACGTTCGTCGAGCCCCCGGTTCGACGTTCGTCGAGCCCCGTTCGACGTTCGTCGACCCCCCCCCCCCCCCCCCCCCCCCCCCCCGTTCGACGTTCGTCGAACCCCCGTTCGACGTTCGTCGAACCCCCGTTCGACGTTCGTCGAACCCCCGTTCGACGTTCTTGCCTTCCGACTCCTTTTTGGGGGTTACAGCAGCAGCCGTCGGTACGGATCGAGGAAGTCTTGCCTGGATAAGGAGAACATGATAGATACGAGGACCAGACTGTCGTAGGAGCCAGAGGTGGGATCAGAGTGATCCATGGAGGAGTGGGGATTGAGGCCACCCACAAGGGAAGCTTCCAAACCATGTTTAGAAGGAGCATCACTTCGACCTCCCAGAACCCTCCCGCGGAAAAGAAGATAACTTTTTCATCAAGGACATGTCATATTATGAAGATCCGTTTTGTAATGTTTTGGTGATCCAGACAACAATTGAGAATTTCACCGTCTCTAGGATTTTGGTTAACAATGGGAGCTCCATGAATGTGATCTTCAAGAAGGTCATTGATGCGATGAAGGTGGAGGCAAGGAGGGTACTGGCCTCGGATGGGCTGTTGTTTGGATTTTCTGGAGAAAGAAAGGAAGCCGAGGATGGAGTTGGGCTTCAAATGACACTAGGGGGAGTGTCAAAGAACTGTTGTTTTGTCCTTATCGACGCTCCGAGCAGCTACAATACCATTTTGGGTGCCCCCTCATAAGCACCTTCCAGTATGTTCCATCATCGTTCCATTAGTGCCTCAAGTTAAACAACAGAGGAGTCTAGGTTCGGATCAGAGGAGATCCCAAGGTGGCAAGACAGTGCTACGTGACTGTCGTCAACACAATCTCATAGATGACAGATGCTGAGGAAGTGGGGAAGGAGATGGAGGAACGAGCGAAGTAGGAAAATGAGGTTGTAGAGGCTGAGGAAGAGGTGATGAGGGAGTCGACAGTGCTGGAAAAGGAGAAGGAAGAGGTGGAATAAGAAGGGGAAGAGGAGGTCCGTGCCCAGGAGGTAGGGGAAGATGAGTTGCTCGAAGATCATGCCGAGGTGATGATAATAGAAGAGATGGGGGATGAAGAGGCACTCATCCAAGACAAGATGGAGAGGGGCAAGTGGGAGGATCTATCTCAGCTAGAGGCAGTGGAAGAGGTGGTGGAGATGGAAGTTCTTACCCAGATAGGTATGACAGAGAAGGTACGGGTTAGCGGAGGCCTGAGCCCAGAAGTCCAAGAAGATACAAAAGTGCATCTAGAAAAACATCGACATCTTCGTGTGGAGCACGACAGACATGTCAGGAATCAACGCGAATGTGGCTTTCCACCATCTGAACCTCGACCCAAACACACACCCTATTTGCCAGAAGTGGACTGTCGCCAGCATGCTGGAGAAGCCCATCCGGGAGGAGGTGGAGAAACTCCTCAAGGCAGGTTTTGTATCGGAGATCCAGTATCCCGTTTGAGTCTCCAATGTAGTAATGGTAAAGAAAAGGGATGGTCGGTGGAGGATGTGTGTCGATTTTTCTCTTTTAAATAAATCATGCCCTAAGAATTGTTATCATCTGCCTCAAATCGACGTGCTGGTTGACTCAACCATCAGTTTTTTTGTGATGAGTTTCTTGGATGCTTTTTAAGATTATCACCAGATCAGGATGCACCTACCGATATCAAAGATGTCTCCTTCATCAAGAGTGAGGGGTATTACTGTTATTAGGGTTGATATCGAGTAGAATTCAAGCGATTTTGGCTCGGATCGAAATCAAAATTTTTTACTCGAAATCGGCTAGAAATCGAAATCAATTTCTAGTCGAGCCTACTCGACTCGAAATGGATCAATTTCGAGTTAGCCCAAAATTGAATCAAGCCGGCTCGAAATTGGCAAATTTCCTCTTTATTTCTAGTTGATTCAAAATTAAATTAGGCAACATATAAATTTTACAAATGAAATACTTAAAGCTCTCATTCTTTTTATTTAGGTTTAATTTAATTTTTTTTATTTTAAATAAGAATATATTAATAAATACATAATATTTTTAATTAAATCAAGTTGATTCGAATCATATTTCGAGTGATTCAGGGTTGACTCAAAATCAGATTCGAGTCAAATTGAATTGACTCCATTTGAGTCAAATCAATTTTAACTGATTTCGATTTAACTCAATCTTTGAGCGACTTTTGAGCGCCTTTCGAGTTTCGAATCATATGCTCAGCCATAACTGTTATAAGATGATGCCCTTCGGGATAAAGAATGTAAGGGCAACGTATCAAAGGATGATGGAATGAGTTTTTCAGAAATAGAGGGGAAGCAACTTGGAGGTGTATGTGGACGACCTCATGGTGAAGAGCAAAGATGTGAGCTCTCATCTTCGCGACTTGGAAGAAACAATTGCCACCCTGCGGAAGTTCAAGATGCGGCTAAACCACTTGAAGTGTGTCTTTAGTGCTAGCAGGGGAAAGTTCCTTGGTCATCTTCTTACAACGGCAGGGGTGGATCTCAATCTTGATAAGGTAAAGGCCATAATGGAGTTGGAGTTGCCATGAAGCACCAAGGAAGTTCAACATTTGACAGAAAAGCTCGCCGCGTTGAGCAGGTTCCTCTCTCGGGCAGGAGAGAAGTGCTCACTATTTTTCAAAGTGCTGCGGGGCAACCAGAAATTCGAATGGACGAAAGAGTGCGAGGAGGCTTTCCAGGCCTTGAAGAACCAACTCACTGACTCCACTTCTCCAAGGACCCAAGGAGGGGGGAGATCTAACTTTGTACGTCGGAGTCAGAGTGGAGGCCGTAAGCTCTGTCTTGGTCCGGGAGTGGGGTAAGAAATAGTTGTCCATCTACTACATAAGCAGGGTCTTAAAGAAGGCAGAGCTTCGATATCTGATTCTGGATAAACTGGCATTTGCCTTGGTCATCTCAGCCAGAAAGTTCAGACCATATTTTCAAATGCATTCGATTAGAGTGGTGACCGATCACCCTCTTTGCAAGATCTTCGAAGGGGTAGAAATTCAAGAAGATTGACCAAGTGATCCGTAGAGCTAAGCGAGTTTGGTATCTCCTTCATTCCCCGGCTATCAATTAAGGCTCAGGTGGTAGCAGATTTTTTGGCTGACTGTGTGGTCGAGGTGAAAGATGAAGAATCATCGCGGCATGTTGCTTGGAAGATGATAGTAGATATAGCCTCAAGAAGACATTCCATGAGAGGTGGGGCAGTGTTAGAAAGCCCCCAAGGGACCAAGATAGATCGAGCCATGGCAATACATTTTCTCATCACAAACAACCAAGCAGAGTATGAGGCAGTGATCACAGGACTACATCTTGCCAGGGAGCTGGGGGTACAGGATGTGGATGTGTTTACAGACTCGATGGTGGTGACGTCACAGGTCGGGAGAGAATTTGAGGCGAGGGAGTCCACCCTCATGAAGTACTTGGACAAGGTGAAGGGGCTCATCGGAGGATTCTGAACCTTTTCCATTCAACGCATACCATGAGAGGAAAATGTCATAGTAGATCGGTTGACCAAGTTAGGACCCCGGGCACGAGAGACCCTGATGGATTTGTTTCGTCCATCCATCGAGTAAGGCGAGTTGATGGAGGTAGATCAGTACCCTCGTGGATGGATCCTTTCATAACTTTTTAAACAACAGGTAGGTTTTCAGAGGAGATCCTGGATCAAAAACTCTTCAGGCACAAATCGGCATACTACCCGTGTAACATCCCTAATACTTCTAGACACTTTGATAGTGTTATGACATGGTTTGTGAGTTGGGGCAAGGAGGTGACATAGGTTTCCTTGAACTAAGGCAAAAATTTTAAGTGCACACTAAGGTGCACAAGACAATCTAGGTCAATTCACATCCAATTGAATTCACCACATTAAATTGACCTCACCCCTAGCCTTATAACACTATTAAAGAACTAATAGACACAAAAGTCCCACCAGGTGGGCACCAATTTCTTCAAGTTGGACAAAGTCAAACCTAGGCCAATTTTGATCAAACATACACTTAATAGATAAATTGGCCAATTGGAGCACCACCATGGCACAACCCACCTAGGGTGGTGTCATAGGACTCAATACAAACCTGTGGGACCAGTCAACCTCTCAGTTGACCAAGTCAACACCCCAAGTCAACCATGGTCAAAATTGAGCCTAAAAGAGAGAAATAAAGGCTCAACCAAATTCCAATGGGCTAAGGCCTTGAACCAAGGCCCATCCTGCAGCCCACTAACTTTATTTCATTTAATTAACCTAATTATGGAATTTCATATCATTTAATGGGAAGAAAATGGAAAATTACTCATTAATTAATAGGTGAAATAAGGAATTAATAGAAAGAGGTCACGAGACACTCTTTCATCTCCCAAAGCATCCATTGTTCTCCCCTGATGCTTGAGAATTGTTTTCCATTATTTCCAGCCGGCCACCATCAAGGAGAGCTCTAAATGCTTATGACCAATCACCTCCCTCATAGCTTCTTCATAAATACACCCCCTCAGGCCATTACACCACTTTCATCATCTTTAGAAGTCCCAATGGAATCGATTCAGTGCTTTGGATCAAGGGATTTGGCGGAGAATAGAGAAATTGGGCTAGCTCGCCGGAAACCGCCGCCACCATGGCCACCGTCGAAGCAGCCGCCTCCAAGCCCCAAAGCAGGTCCATTTCTCCTCCTCTCCCCTTGTGCTAGTATCCTAGATCTATGAGAGAAATAAGGCTTAATTGAGCCCGATCCAATGTGAGCAAGATGAAGAAATTCTGAAATTTTCATGGTGTCGGGTTCGCAAGAAAACACCACATTCGGCAGCCAAACCACCGTCGGTCTATAGCCACCACCTCAACGGAGGTGGTCGTGGTGGTGGCTGGCAGGGGAGGTGGCTCGATAGCTGGGAAATGGAGCATCAATATGCTCCAAGTCGGGGCAGACCTATTCGTTGGCTAGAGGTTGAAGATGATCAGGAGCCATCAGATTTGCTTTAAGATTCGTGCTGATATATAAATTTATATACTAAAGTTTGTTTTATTTTGTCACACTTTTACATAGTTTTTCAAACAGAAATTAAGTGTCATTAGAAGCCAATCTTTGAAAAGTTTCCTGAGGAACCTTTGTATCTCATGAGGTCTACTTTCTGTAGGAATTGAAATCAACTCATTGGATTCCTACAACTCCCTGTAGGGCAGTTTTAGTGGAACTGGTCCTTGGGAAGTACAGAATATTGATTGTGAATAACTTTCACATAGCTTCATGGATGAAGCTGAAAATTTGACCAAACCTGTATGTACCCTAGATAAACCATGTGACCAAAAATTAGAATTTTTGGGGCACAATTTTATATAGTTTTGTCCAATAAAATGATTTATAGAATTATTGGAATAAATGGGGTTAGACAACTCATATAGACCCAAATTTAGAATGGGAGGTTCATTAGGTCTTTCTAAGACCCTAAAAAAATTTAGGTCATTTGGAGCTCTACAGGTGGGTGTATTCCAATGCATGAAGCTATGCTTAAGGTGTGTGATGTGAATTTAGCCAAAAAGATGTATCTTGTGAATTTAGCAAAATTGGCTTGGTCAAATCCAGTGAAATTTTGTACATGTACTTATTTAGTGAAAATACACCTCCTCAGAGAGTTTTAAAATATTTGGAGTTGAATTTGATTGGAATTTGAATTATTTTTCATAATATTATGCTTATGCATAAATAGAATTAATGTGGCATTAATAATTGCAAAAATCATGAAAATTTGTCCGTAATATTATTTTAGCATTTTATATTCTTGGTAAATTATTTTGAATTTTTGAAAGTCAGAATCTTAGAATTGCAGTTATAATTATAATTTTATCCCATGTTTTATTATTGAAGTAATTGTGGTCAAATTGAGTAAGAAAATTTTGAACTTATGGAATAGTTCATTATTTAACACTTTTAATCTCTAGTAATTTTCTGGAATTATTAGATAAGCATTTATAGTACCTCATGTGTAAAATGAATTAGTGGATCAGATTTTGATAATTAGAAGTTAAATATCAAATATTATTAAAATATTATGAAATTTTTCCAGATCTCTTATTTATCATTTTGCTCTCATTAAAATTAATTAGTACTGTTTGGACCTCTAGAAGTGATACTTCATGTATGAATACGCTAGTGAGTTATATTTTAGGAATATTCAATTATGGTCAAATTAATTTGGAAAATTGGGGAAACTATGGAATTTCATCATAACTAAGTATCTAGACCCATGCAATTAATTGTAGGACATTTGGATCAAAAAATTGGTGATTACAACCATTAGGCTCAAATCGCTCATTTGGTCTGCATATAGTAACGTCAAAGAGGTGATGATTAGAAGAGATACAAAATTTGATCTAGAGAGTTTGGGGGTAGGGTTAGGATCATAATATGATGTTGGATGAAGTCCTAAGGTATTTACCAAAAGGTGATATGAGCTAGTGTATATGAACCCTAAGGGGAGTAGTTAAGCTCGGAGATCGACGAAAGATCGTCATTTCCTTATAAGAAGTATAACCCACCCTATGATAGATCAAGAGTAACTTGAGAGAAGGATTGCATAAAAGGTTAAACACCAATAACCGTAAATATCGTGGAAAGGGAGATATGGGATTTAGCTCATCATATTTCCTAGTACCGCTGCGAGCCCTTCACTGGATAGACATCGGAAAGTCAAAGATTTACCTTAAGTCTTAGGTATATTTAACAGTAGACAAGAGTAGTCTAAGTAGAAGAGTAAAGATATAATGAACCTCATCCCTTATTATGGAGCGGACCAGGACTCGTTAGTCCTGCGAGCTGGAGGCTCGGGATGGTTGTAATACAAGGACTGGTTAGTCCTGTGAGCTAGAGGCTCGGAAGGATGTGAGTGATACTTTGCTTGTGCATTGATGTGGTAGGTCCTCGGTACTAGCCTAATTGTCACACCGACGGTAGTACGTGGACTTGGCAAGTTGATAAGGTCTAAAGGGCCAATTTAGTCTGGAGTGTGACACTTTCCTAAAGATTTATCACTTGGTCGTTAAGACTGGTTACTCCAGCAAAGGGTACGCAGAGACTCTAAAGTACAGCATAGATATATACATAGGCATTCAGAGGGCTTAAGCCTGGTAGTGTGTATACCCATCTAGGAGTGGGGAGGTGTTTGATCCCCAGCCACTGTTTGACCATGACGGGGTGCCGAGAGATTAGCTACCTCCAAAGAGTGGGAATAAAAGGTCTGTGCGCATAGAGTCAACATGTGTGGGTGAGTTGCACTTTCATGAATCATAAACATTGCATTACATATCTATGCATTCATTCCTTGTAGACCCTCATCATATAAATTAGTATATGCTTTTTTATATAATGAGTTAAATTAAATGAAAATCTTAACTTATAGGTTTGTATGTGTATTCATATAAGTTAAAATATGCTTTTATAATGACAGTGTAGTTGTTCTTACTTACTTTACTTATTGCTTATTGTTTACTTACATAATGCTTTCATTGTTATTACTTCTTCTATTTACTGCTTATTATATAAACTGTTAGATAGTGTCATGTCACCTGCTTTTTCCATTCTGCTTTGTTTTCCTCCTCTTCCATCCTCCCATGCGGTTCCTAGGAGTTACAGGGTGAGGCGAGGATGATAATGTCTTAGTCTTTTGACTAATGGTTGGTGGACCATATCATTTTAGGAGCGCATGGTAACGCAACAGCAGCACGTCCCGAAGGACCAGCACCATGAGTAGGCAGAACTTAAGGAGCCATTGCAGCGCAATACTACTACTACTACTACCAGGCTTCAGGTTGATGAGAGTTTTGATTTAGCTTCCGCATTAGTTGAGTCAGAGAGAGTTTAGTGATTTGGATATGTACTGGGCATAAGCCCTTGTTACTCTTACTTATTTTGTATCTCATTATAGACCATTTTATTTTATATATTATTGTGACTGTGGAATTGATTATATTACTTCTACTATTGTTGGCCATGTGTATGATCGTACCTACCGGCAGGGTCGTCATCTTGTGGCGGCGACCAACTTGTAAGTTAGTGTCATTGCAAGGCAACGGTCCTGGACATAAAATATCACATCGGTCGTACACAATTACCGTGAGGGGGGATTTTACAACTAGTATCACTTGAACAAATGACCATAAGAGAAAGAAGCCCACAAAATACTAGGTCACCCCGCTCGAGCTTTAGTTTGCGGACAAACTAAGCAACAAAAGCTATAGTGTGCCCATGTGGGAAATCATATTATTTTTGTCCACTTGAAATGATATTAGGCCAATTGTATTTAACTATCGTAATGTTTTAAATGGCAGGCTATAACTCCCCTTTACTAGTTGATACGCCCTTCCAGCAGATAGACCTGGGTCAAACTCTCACGACCATTCTGGAGGTCTTTAGAGCTCAGCAGGTTCTGGCTCCACAGTCGAACCCGAGATCAAATTGTTGACTACCTTTCGAGGCCTCTCCCCTCTGACTTACTTTGGGAATGAGTTCGCAGACCGGATGGAGGAGTGATTTGATATTATCCAAGAGATGCTAGTTGGGATTCGTTGCCCAAACAATGAGGCCGTAATCTTAGCGGTTACGACATTGGGAGGCCATGCCAAGAAGTGGTGGAAGTCCCTTGTGGACTCCACCTTTGCAGGTTATCAGTACTCTCAGATCAGTTGGGACCAGTTTAGCGAGGCCTTGTTAGATCATTTCATCTCACTAACGGATAGAGATGCATTTGTGGATTGGTTTCTACATCTCAGACAGGAAAACTGGTTGGTGCTAGAGTACCAGAGAGAGTTCTCACACTTGGCAGGATTCGCTAGCCCTTTGAGCGAGGACTATGTGAAGAAATTCTATAGAGGACTTTAGGATCCACTCAGGCAGGCCCTCTTGTTTATCTTGGAGGCTAGTTTGGCAAATATTATTGAAATAACAAATAAATGAGAAGCAGATCATCTGATGGTTCAGGACAGAGGGAAAAGATCGGCCGAGGGGATGTACCACGGTGAGAGAAGTAGGGGCCCACAGTGAGGCGGATTCATGAGACAAAGAAGAGGTGGAGGACGTCCTCGTCCGGATTTCAGGATAGAGCAACGACCTCCTGCATTGCCAGCCCCACCACCACCACACTTGCAGGAGCTAAGGATACATGATGACCAAGGATGCCCTCCGGTTGTATGCTTTGGGTGCAACCAGCTGGGACATGTCAGAGCCCACTACCCCCAGTGATTCATTCCACCTCCTCCTCCCCCTCCAACAGCCCCTCCAACATAGCAGGGCAGAGACCGAGGAAGGTGTCGGGGCCAAGGACATCACGGAGGAGGCCGGCGGCCGGGCCAGGTATACATCTTGGATATGACTCAACCGAGGAACCTCGAAGAGGCCATCACATGTAGTTTAAGTTTGGTGTTTTAATTTATTACTTAGTACCTTGCACCCCCTTAGTGAAAATCAAGGTAATATAACCCGACAATCATAACTATCTCAGGCATAGTGTTTGTTTGTGGCAAGCATGCCCACACACTATTTGATACAGGTGCATCACACTCATTTATCTTGGAGAACTTCACTGAGGACTTACATGTTGTCAAATGTTTCCTAAGTGTCGCCCGGAGGGTACAACTATCAGATGGATCAAAGTTGCAATCCACTGCAAAATGAAACATGTACGTGGATATTAGAGGCCAGCTATTTGAGACTCCGACGACAATCCTACAGATCCCGAACTTCAATCTTATTTTGTGGTATTAGATATGGAGGAGGACAAATAGGTACCTATGATTATAGGGAGACCGTTCCTAGCAATGGGTAGGACATTAATTGATGTGCAGAAGGGAGAGTTGACAATGAGAGTAAATGATGAGCAAGTTACGTTTGATTTACTCACGACGATGAAATTCCCCCATAGAGAGGAAGATAACATGGAGGTGGTCAATCACGTGTCCATTTGTGACTATGAGTTGACTCGTCTATTGTCCAATAAACAAGAAGTTCTATTGACTCACATATTAACTGAGGAGGATTCATCTGAGGAGGAAGAAGAAATGCAAGAATGCTTACAAGCATTTGAGAGGCAGATTGCTTGGGTTCAAAATCCGAAACCATTAGAGATACCTGAGAAATCTGTCTCGGTAAAACTTCCATCGTAGATCCACCATTGATAGAGTTGAAACCCCTTCCAGAGCATCTTAGTTACGCGTTCCTAGGCGAGAAGGATACTTTATTGGTAATTGTTAACTCCAAATTAGAAACAGAACAACTACTAAAGCTTATTGAACTTTTAAAACGATACAAGTCAGCAGTATGTTGGACCATAGCAGATATCCGGGGGATCAACCCTTCATTGTGCATGCATAAGATAAGCTTAGAGGAGACATGAAAGGGATCTATTGAGCCCCAACGTCGTCTAAGCCCACCGATGAAGGAAGTGGTAAGGAAAGAAATTATAAAATGGCTAGACGCAGGGGTCATCTACCCTATCTCGGATAGCTCGTGGGTGTCGCCAGTGCAGTGTGTCCCAAAGAAAGGAGGGCTGACGGTAGTGAGGAATGAGAAGGGTGAGTTAATATCAACTAGAACAGTTGCTTGGTAGCAGATTTGTATAGACTACAAGAAGTTAAATAAAGCCACCAGGAAGGATCACTTTCCCCTTCCTTTCATCGATCAAATCTTGTATAGACTGGCGAAGATGATTTCTTCTGCTTTCTAGATGGTTACTCTTGTTACAATCAGATTATGGTAGACCCAGAGGATCAGGAGAAAACTACCTTCACCTGCCCCTTTGGGACGTTCGCATTTAGAATGCTTCCCTTTGGTTTATACAATGCACCAGCCACTTTTCAGAGCTGCGTAATCGCACTCATCGCGGACCTTCTAGAAGAGGGAGAAGGCCCTGAGGATTACGACATCGAGGTCTATATGGATGATTTCTCTATCTTTGGCAAGTCATTTGAGGCTTGCTTGATCTGCCTAGAGAGGGTGCTCGCACGGTGTGTGGAGACTAATTTGGTGTTGAACTGGGAGAAATGCCACTTCATGGTTCGTGAAGGGATGGTGTTGGGCCACCATGTCTTTAGAAGTGGGTTATGAGTGGATAAGGTGAAGTTAGACACGATAGAGCAGTTACCTCCACCCAAAAATGTAAAGATATTGAGGAGCTTCTTAGGACACGTCGGTTTCTACCGTCGATTTATCAAAGACTTCGCAAAGATAACAAAGACGTTGAGTGGTTTATTAGAAAAGGATGTGAAGTTTTATTTCAGTGATGAGTGTTTAGAAGCTTTCAATGAACTTGAAAAACGTTTGACCATGACACCTATCGTTGTGACATCTGATTGGAAAGAGTCGTTTGTTTTGATGTGTGGCGCGAGTGCTTATGCGGTGGGAGTTGTCTTGGTCAAATGCGGGAGAAAATATTCCACACAATAGCCTACGCTAGCAAAACCCTCATTGATGCCCAAGTCAACTACACTACCACGGAGAAAGAATTATTGGCGGTAGTCTTCGCGTTCGAGAAGTTTAGGTCATATATTCTATGCACGAAGGTTATAGTACACACCGACCATGCTGTAATTCGTTATCTTATGGAGAAACGAGATGTGAAACCTCGATTGATCCGGTGGGTACTTCTATTGCAAGAGTTTGATGTGGAGATCAAAGATAGGAAAGGAACGAAAAATCCGGTAGCAGACCATCTATCTAAGATTGAGAACACTACCCAATCGGTACCTCTTGAGATCGATGAGAGATTCCCTGATGAGTGGTTATTGGCCATAGTTGAAAGCTCTGCACCCTGGTATGCGGACTTTGTAGGACTTTGTAAATTATTGGCAAGCAACATTATGCCACCTGAATTACCTTATCAACAAAAGAAGTGATTTTTACATCAGGTAAGGTCTTACACGTGGGAGATCCCTTGTTGTTCAAAGTTGGTGCTGACGGAATTATACGAAGATGCATACCCGAGGAGGAGATGAGAGCGATATTAGAGAAATGTCATAGCTCCCCCTACGAAGGTCATTTCAAGGGAATGAGGACGACAATGAAGGTGCTAGAGGCTGGATTCTTTTGGCCTAATTTATTTAGGGATGCTAATGTATTTGTGAAGCAATGCGATAGATGCCAACGAAGTGAGAATATACATATGAATGAAGGAATGTCCATGAATATAATGTTGGAAGTCGAATTATTTGATGTATGAGGTATAGATTTCATGGGACCGTTTGTGAACTCGAATGGTAATTTATTCATATTATTGGTTGTGGACTACGTATCTAAGTGGGTGGAAGCAATCACGACATCCAGGAATGACGCCAAAGTAGTCCTTAACTTTTTAAGACACCATATATTCAATCGATTCAGAATACCGAGGGCACTTCTTAGTGACGGAGGAAGTCATTTCTGCAATAATCAGTTCACCGTGTTACTAAACAAATTTGGGATAACTCATAAAATCGCACTAGCATATCATCCCCAGACAAATGGGTTAGCGGAAGTATCCAATAGGGAGATTAAGAAAATTCTAGAAAAGACAGTGAACATCAACCGTAGAGACTGGTCACAAAATCTTGCTGATGCATTATGGGCATATTGTACTGCCTTCAAAAACCTATACCGGATGATGTATGGAAAGTCTTGCCATCTGCCTCTAGAATTATAAAACGGGGCATTCTGGACGATTAAGAAAATAAACAATGATTTGCGTGATGCCGGTAAGAAGAGATTTTTACAATTGAATGAACTAGAGGAGATTCGGATGCAAGCATATGAGAACTCGAGAATTTACAAAGAGCGCATGAAAAGATGGCATGATCGACGCATGAAGGAAAAACACTTTGAGCCGGGAAAACTTGTTCTTTTATTCAATTCTCGCTTAAAATTATTCCCCGTAAAACTCAAATCACGCTGGTCGGGCCCGTTTAAGGTTAAAATCGTGCATCCCTACGGAGCTGTGACTATTTTAAATGAAATTGATGGGACCAAATTCAAGGTGAATGGAGAGAGACTGAAGTTCTATTTGGGAGGCGACATTGATCGAGCAGTGTCGTATGTAGAGCATCTCTAATTAGCAAAGTCCTGTCGAGACTCATAAATCAGGCGCTTGGTGGGAGGCAACCAATTACATCTTAGTATAAAAATATATATATTTGCATGTTTGTATTGTTTTAAAAAATTCAGTTTTCATAATTTAGTTGTTTTCGTAGTTATAAGGTTAATATGGAGGGAAGCTGCTGGGCTAGCAAGAGATTCTGGAAAAATTCGGCCATTTAGGAGAAAAGGATGTTGCAATCAGAAAATTGAAACTGCAGTTTTGGGGTAAAACGAGTGATAACAACAACGAAAGTCATTGTGGTCATTTTCTGTGCTCTGCCTGCACAAGTGGAAATGTGCTAGGAGGCGAACCGACACCCGATTTGAGTGAACTGCGCGGTCGGTCCATGGAGACGTTTCAGTTCAATTCAAAAACATCGGTTAGGTTAATTAAGCGGGAATATTTCCTTCCAAACTTAAATTGCACTAATAAAGAAAGGCTCTAATTCATATAATATATATAATAACCTTTCCTAAATAACCCCAGCCCGATTTCATACACAAACCGCTGTTTAGGTCACGATAGCATTCGTCGAGCAGGAGAGGGCGCTTCGTCGTGCGGCGATTCTCGATTCGCGATTTCTGAGCGGCGGACGGCGGGAGGTTGCAGTGACGTAACCGCCAAGGTCGCCGGATGCTGGCCGATATTCGAAAGGAAGTAGGGGATTCCGGGCGTGCGAAAGCCGTGAGGGAGACGCGGCGGGCGACGAAGGTTGTGCCGGAGAATGTTGCCGAGGGCTCTCCAGGTAAACCTAATGCATCCCACTTTCACTATAAATGCTTCTTCATTCGAATCCATGCTTAGTAGAACATATATGTTGAACATATATTCTATATAAGGGTTTGAAGAGGAAGAAATAAAGAAAAGATAAATCGATCAACAGGAAGGGTATGGAATTTCAAAATGAAGAGGCAGAGCTGAGGTTCAGAGAGTTGAGAACCACCCCATTCATCATGGAGAGAGAATTTAAAATGGATAAGCGAGCTTGGAACCTTGCATACGCAAACCAAATCTATGCCCTACAATGGGAATACTTCTGCCACCCGCGAATAGAGGCTGCTCTCTCCCTCATCTAAGAGTTCTACGCAAACGCAATAATAGCAGAGGGAGAGACGGCCATTGTGCGAGGGAAGGAAGTAGCATTTTCGGCTGAAAGGATTTCTGAGTTGTTTGAATTGGATGACCACGATCGAGATGACTACACTATTGTCCTAACTAAGGTCACACCACAAAAATGGCATAAGTGGTTTGCCGCACATCAGGCTGAAATGGGCTAACATGACATCCAAGTTAATGAAGGCTACATGCTTAACCAGACAAGCAAAGGTTTGGTTCCTGTTCATCAACGCCACCATCCTACCAACAAAACATCTTAACAGCGTGTCTCTCCACAAAGTCGCTATACTCTATTGTATACTCAAGGGAATAAGGTTTGATGTGAGCAAAGTCATCACATTTCAGTTGAAGGAGAAGATACATGAGAAGAACCATAAACAACTTTTGTTTTTCGTTCTTATTACGGATCTTTGTCGTAATGTTGGAGTGCGGGAAGAGGAGGATGATATGACAAAGAGGTTGAAGGGTCACATAACCAAGACGGTGGTGGAGGTGTGCATAAAAGTAGCTGGTGATCCTCCCAAGGTACATCCCTCTAAGGCACAGGATGACGAGCCTATCGACATTATAATTCAACTAAAAGATGGAGGAGGTGATCTCGATGCCATAATGGAGGATATATAATATATGAAGGCCTACCAGAGATGCCACCATCTTTATGTGCAGGAGGAATTAGATGATCACGGGCTAACATCTATAAGTTATTGGAGAAAGCTAAGCTCCCTAGGCCGCAGTCCAAGATGAGGATGAGAAAGCAATTTGATAATGAAGGCTATTTGCTTAACTCCGAATGCGTTCGAGTGGATCCTTGCGTGGTGAACAAGGCGACTGATGATAATGACACAAACGATGATGCTGATGAGGAAGAAGGTGATGAACAAGGAGATGATGTTGACAATGAGGAAGGTGATGATGGAGGCGAAGGTGAAGACGATGTAGAAGGTGACGACGAGTAGGCATTCCTGTTTTCTTTTGGTTTGGTTTTATTTACATGGTGATTTGGACTGTGTTTTGTTGAACTATATTTGTATGTGGAGCTCTGCTGTGGACAAATTATATTTTGTTTGTGTTGGGTATTGTATCCATATTAACCCAGATTTGATGAAATCACCCTTGAACTAAGATGAATTAAGTTGTATTTGATGCTTTGGTTGAGTTATGTGTTTGCAGGATTCTAATGTCAAGTGTAGACCAATGTCAGTCTACAATGAGTCACCAAACACATGACCATATAATGTAATCCCTCATTGTGTGATCCAAGATGTTGACTCATGTGTAGCCTCTCTATTGGATACACTTCATATTCAAGCACTAGGACTAATTGGAAAAGACTTGATACTGATTTCACCAAAGAAGCAGAGACTTTTGTTTAGAGAATTTCACTAAGTGATTTACTCGAGTAGATCCCTACCTACTCGAGTGAAACACCTAGTCTCTACTCGAGTAAGAGTCTTTGCACTCGAGTAAGAAAGTTACCTCTCGTGTAGTTAAGCTTTAGCTCACGTGTAGCTAAGTTAACTACTCGAGTAGATTCCCTCTCTTTCTCGAGTTAACAGAATTTCTTCACCAAATATTTTTCAAGTAAAATACTCGAGTAGCCATATAGATACTCGAGTAGTTTATACCTTTTGTCTCGAGTTACAAAAGTCTGCTCCTCATGTAATTTCTATTTACTCGAGTAGTTAAGTCATGTACTCGAGTAGTTCATCTACTACTCGAGTAGTCCAGACTTTATACTCGAGTAACCAGAACTTCTTCCCTCAAAATTTCTCCAAGTCAATTACTCGAGTAGCTAGTTCCATATACTCGAGTAGTTCTTATTCACTCGAGTAGTTCAGCTTTACTGCTCGAGTAGCCCAGAATTCATTCCAGAAGATATTCTAAGTCCATGACTCGTGTAGTTCCTCAATCTCTCGAGTAGTTCATCCCTTATTACTCGAGTAGTATTTCTTGTACTCGAGTAGTCCAACTCCACTACCCGTGTAATTGCTTAAGCACTCGAGTAAGTCATTTTGGTACTCGAGTAGCTGGTTATCATTTCCAATTTCTTCTTCAAGTATATACTCGAGTAGTTATCTTCAACCTCACTCGAGTAGTACTATAAAGTACTCGAGTAGTCATTTCTTCACTCGAGTATGCCACTCCACTCTTTTTCAGAAAAATTTCGTTAAGTCCAGAATTGACAGATTTCTTAATGAACCTTGATGTGATTGGTCCACGTGCACCTCATTAAGATCTAATTATGACTGTTATCGCAGATCCTATATATGGTCTTGTCAAACCGACAAACCCTAATAATAAGAATAATTTTTTGCAGCCGATTACTTTCTAAGTTCTCTAAATTTCTCTCTCTCTCCAAGAAGCGAAAGTCGCCGCCGCCGATCTTCATAGTTCACATCCGGCTAGGGTTTTCGTTTTCAGAGGATTCAGATCAAGAAGGCTTATAGATCGAGATCGCCGCTTAATTCCTGATTATCTAGCCGATCGTGTGAGGCCAAGGAAATCTAGATCTGTTTTTGCCGAGATTTTCTTCATATCTCTGATAAAGCCGCAAAGTCTACAAGAGGAAGATCCAGGCCAATTGTTTGCAGATCTAATAACAATCCATTGTTTGTATTTCTATATACGCTCAATTTCATTCTTGTAGGAGAATTTTCTCCGAGTGTAGGAGTTGTTTTCTCCGAGTTCTTGTAGGAAGTTTTTATCTTTCGAGTGCAGATCCAGTTTACGGATCGAGTTGTGGGAACGTTGTTCCGAGGAGTAGGATTGGTTTCAATCCGAGATAGTGGAGTAGCCGAGTCTAATTTATTGCTAGATCGGTGAGGGAAAGTGGATGTACCCAAGGTTTGGGAACCACTATAAATCTTGCTTCGTCTGTGATTGATTGGTAGATAGTTCTGTGCATAGTTCTTAAATTTTATTCCGCAAAAGACGCACATCTCACCTATTCACCCACCTCTAGGTAATTTAGGTAGGAAACTAAACACTTTCAATTGGTATCAGAGACAGGTTAATCAATAAAAGGTTAACACCTTGATCAGATCTGATTAGTTGTCTTTTGAGATCTGTCAAGCATGGACAAGGGTAAAGATTTTGCCAAGCTTCCTTTGTGCACCAAGAACAACTTTCCCATGTGGAAAGAGAGAAGCAAATTTTTCATGGAAGCTGTGGATCCGAGGATCTTCATGATAGTTGAAGAACGTCCTTATATTCCCATGACAATCTCCACAATAGATCCAACCAAGAAAGTTCTGAAGAAATTAATGGATCTAGACAAAGACAAGATTGCACTTGTATCCTTAGATAAGAAGGCCAAAAACATAATAGCAAGTGCAATCGATGACTTCATGCTGCAAAACCTGATCCACTGTCAGTCTACAAAGGAGATGTGGCAGTCTCTAGTTACCTTGATGGAAGGTACAAAAGAAGTCAGGGATGATAGAAGATCCCTTCTAAATCAAAAGTATGAACCTTTTCGACAAGGAAACAAGGACACCATTGCTGACACATTTGAGAATTTCTTCAAGATAGTGAATGGCCTAAGGGTCTATGACAGAGTCTTCACAAACGGAGAATTGAATGACAAGTTCTTGAGATCCCTAACTAAGGAATGGGATAACAAGGTCTGTGCCATCAGGGAGTTTGGAAAACTAGCCGAGACAGACCCACAGAATCTCTTCGGGAAGCTTATGTCATATGAGATTCAACTCAATACCAGAAAGGCTGAAGAAGAGAAGAGCAGGTCTGCATTCAAAGAGAAGTCTGTTGCTTTAAAGGCAGAAACCTCAAAGAATTCAAAGGTTTTTTCTCCTGCTCCAGCACAAGAAGTGAGTGAAGAAGAAACTTCGGAGCCAAGTACCTCAGGCTCTAAGCTATCTAAAGGAGAGTTCTCACTACTCTCATGTCATTTCAAGAAATTCTTGAACAAAAAGAAGCACTGGAAAGGCAAGGATGCTTCTTATAGAAGATCACGACGTGATGGTGATCATCAAAGAAAAGGCTCAAGTAGCCTCGATAGGTATACTCCTAAACAGAATAAACACATTTCTAATGACATCATTTGCTACTGCTGTAATAAGCCAGGACACGTCATTGCTGACTGCCCCCATAAGAAGACAGAGGGTGGAAGAAGATGAGATAAGAAGTCCTCATACAACAAGAAAAGGACAGAGAAAAGCCTAATAGCCAAAAAGGGCAAGACTCTTAGTGACTCCGACTCATTTGAGACAAGTGAAGAAGAAGAAGCCTATTTTGGGTTTATGGCTCAGACAGATGACGAACAAGAGCCCCAGTTCACTAGGAAGGTAAAATCTCACACTCCTCTTTCAGAATATGAAGCTTCTGAGCAAGATCGTGAGGACAGCTCTTCTGATGATGAGTCTGAACTCATGGCCCAGTACAAGGAGTTGATCATGACTTACGACAAATGTCACTGAGTCGTGAAAACTGAAGAGAGCATATTGAGAGAGGAAGTCGCCAAGACCGACTCACTCAAGGAGAACTTCAATAATGCTATTGAAGAATACAACAAGGCTCTTAAGCACCTTGAACTAAAAGATAAGATCATCAAATAGTTGGAAGAACAACTCACTGCTGAGAGGAAACTTGTTGAAAGTTTCTCGAAGCCTAAGACTGTTCTTCCACTCATTGCTGAATTCTCAGCGAAGCCCAAGGGTGCTGCGCTAGGCCATGAAGAAGCTCCTAGCAAATCTTCTAGAAGAAACAAGACCCAACAGAAGAATAAGGCCGCCAAGAAGGCCTTGGCCAAAGAGAAGGGGAAAACCCCTCAAGATGAGACCTCTTTCAAAAAGGTCATATTTCCTTCAAATGAGTTTGATCTTGGCTCATCCTACGGACACATTGTTAGGCCTACCTATGTAGAGCCAAAGTCCCGTTATCAAGGATGGACTCGCCCCAAAAACTTTGGTGAAAGTGTCTTTAAGGAACCTTATGAAGAATTGATTCTTCAGATTTATGGCCCTTTCAATCATGGTCATAACTTTAAGAAAGCACCAAAGGTAAAGCTTGTTGTGGAAAAGTCAATCAAGGAGAAAAAATCATGTGATTGCCATCATCATGAAGCTTCTTCTTCTAAGAATGTTGCCCCTGCCAGACCACAACTTCAAAAGGTCAAGCAGGAGAACATAAGGCAAAAATACAACAGATTTGACTGTTGGTGCTGTGGCAAAATTGGTCACTTTGTCATCGATTGCTGGTTTAATCCCAAAAATGCTGCAACCCCTTATGTTGGCAATATGAGAAAGAACACTCCTAATGCTAATATTCGTAGGGGAGTGTTCTAACCCGAGACCAAGAACCCAAACGTATTTGCGTACCTAAGGTGAATTGATTGTGATTACAGGTATGTCCAAAGACCACCAAAACGCCAATCTGGTATTTGGACAGTGGATGCTCTCAGCATATGACCGGAACAGAAGCCTACTTCAGAACTTCTCTCCAGTCTTGAACGGACCAAAGGTTATCTTTGGAGGTTCAGACTGTGGAATCACTAAAGGCTACGGTATGATTACTACGGTATGATTACTAACGGTACTGTATCTTTTTCAGATGTGGCTTATGTTGAAGGATTGGAACACAATCTTATAAGCATAAGCCAACTCTGCGATAAAGGATACATAGTTGAGTTTCACGCTGATAAGTGTTTGATAAAATCTGTTGACAATATGAAAACGATTCTATCCGGCACTCGAAGCAGAAACATATTTTGTTAGAATTTCATTTGTATAGACTCCTCTACACCAGTGTGCTTTTTAGCAAAAGATAGTGCATCTCTTAGTGACCAATGGCACAAGAGACTAGCATATATTAATTCCAAAACTATTAATAAATTATTTTCAATGAACTTAGTACGTGATGCTCCAAATGTAAAGTACGTCAAAGATAGACCTTGTCATGCATGTGTAAAAGGCAAGCAAACAAGGGCTACCTTTAAAAACATTATAGACAAAGATTCTAGTAGATGTTTACATCTGCTGCATATGGACTTGTTTGGTCCACTACAAATTAGAAGGTTGGGAGGTAAGGATTATACGTTAGTAATTGTTGATGATTACTCACGCTTTGCGTGGGTGTTCTTTCTGAAACACAAGTCAGATACCTTCAACATCTTTACTAATTTTGTCAGGCAAGTCCAGAATGAATACAACTGCTTCATAGTCAAAATCAGAAGTGACAATAGAACAGAGTTCAAGTCTGGGGCCATGACAGAATTTTGTGAAAGCTTGGGTATCTTTCATGAGTTTTTCTCTCCTCGTACTCCACAACAGAACAGAGTGGCCGAGAGAAGGAATAGGACACTCATAGAGGCCTGCAGGACAATGTTGAGTGATGCTTCACTACCGGAATACTTCTGGGCTAAAGCCGTCAACACTGCATGCCACATGCAAAATCGAGCACTCATAAACAAAAACCACGATAAAACACCTTATGAACTTCTAAAGGGCAAAAAATCAACTGTCTTATATTTTAGAATTTTTGTTTGTAAATGCTTCGTGCTTAACAATGGTAAGTATCATACTACCAAGTTCAGCGAAAAGAGCTTTGAAGGTATTTTTGTAGCATATAGTAGCCATAGTAAGGCATACATGATATTCAATAGAAAAACCCTGGTCGTAGAAGAATCAATACATGTTGTATTTGATGAGACGAGCTTGCTGCAAGGCAACTCTTCTATTGTGCTTACTAAAGATGCAGGTACAAAGTTAAAAGAACTTAGCTTGGATGAACCGTCTGAAGATAAAGGTGAAGGGTTCATCAAGATTACCACTCCAACCCCTATTGGAGAGGTTGATGATCAAGATGAATAAATCGTGCAAGATGATGATGTCACTCCGGTGATTGAAGAGAATCCAGATACAAGGACTCTAGAGCTCAAACATCTGAAGGATCACCCCATGGACCAGATCATAGGAGATCCTCGGGATGGTGTCAGAACTCGTAGAGGTACAACTAAAAAAAATTTATATCTAAGTTTCCTCTCACAGGTTGAACCAAAAAAGTTTGAGGAAGCGAACTCAGACGCATCGTGGATAGTAGTGATGGAAGAAGAACTAAATCAGTTCAAGAGCTGCCAAGTATGGAAACTTATTCCAAGACCCAAGGGTAAGAATGTCATCGACACAAAATGGGTCTATAGGAACAAGATGGACGAAGATGGAACGATCATAAAGAACAAGGCCAGACTCATCGCTAAAGGTTATCGTCAAGAAAAAGGAATCGAATTCGACCAGACGTGCGCTCCAGTGGCAAGGTTGGAGGCCATCAGATTATTCCTAGCATATGTTACACTCAAAGGCTTCACCATCTATCAGATGGACATGAAGTCTACCTTCCTTAATGGAGACATAAAGGAAGAGGTGTATGTGGAACAACCTCCAGGTTTCGTTGATTCTAACTTTCCTGATTACGTTTATTTACTGCATAAAGCTTTATATGGTTTGAAACAAGCTCCTCGAGCTTGGTATGAGACGCTGTCTAGCTTTCTACTTGAGAACAAGTTCACAAGGGGAAAGATAGATAAGACATTATTTCTTAGGGAAATAAAAGGCAAGATTTTGCTAGTGCAAATCTATGTCGACGACATTATTTTTGACACTACTGAAGACAACATCCGCAAGAAGTTTTCAAAACTTATGCAAGAGAAGTTTGAAATGAGCAGTATGGGCGAGCTGAAGAATTTCTTAGGGCTTCAGGTGAAATAATCTGAAGATGGAATTTTCATCTCGCAGACCAAGTTCACCAAAGAGCTAATTAAGAAATTCGGAATGAAGAATGCAACCTCAATGAGGACTCCAATGTGTTCAACAGTGTCTCTGGATAAAGATGAAAAATGAAAACCTTTTGATGAAACCAAGTACAGAAGCATAATTAGATCCTTGCTCTACCTTACTGCCAGTAGACCTGACATAATGTTTTCAACATATGTGTGCTAGACTTCAGGTGAACTCTAAGGAATCTCACTATGCTGCTGCAAAGTGGATTTTGAGATATCTTAAAGACAAGCCAAATCTTGGCTTATGCTACCCAAGAAGTAATGATAGCGAACTAATAAGTTTTTCAGATGCAGATTTTGCAGGGAGCAAAGACGATAGGAAAAGTACTTCCGGGACTTGTCAATTCCTAGGAAGAAGGCTTATCTCCTGGAGTAGCAAGAATCAGAACTGTGTAACAATCTCAACAGCTAAGTCAGAGTACATCTCTGCAGGCAGTTGCTGTGCACACCTGCTATGGATAAAGAATCAATTTGAAGATTATAACATGAAGTTCCAGAATATTCCATTATTTTGCGACTCTTCCAGCGCAATTGCAATAGCCAACAACCCAGTCTCGTACAGCCGGACAAAGCATATAGATCTAAGGTATCACTTCATCCGGGAGCATGTGGAGCATGGGGACATAGATCTCCAATATGTCACTACAGACAGGCAGATTGCAGATATTTTCACAAAGCCGCTGGACGAGACCAAGTTCTCATTCTTCAAAATAGAACTTGAAATGCACAACAAAGAAGATTAGAGAAGATGAACCCCAAGAAGGCTCAGAGATCAAGAATCAGTCAAAAGTTGGAATTCCATAAAATTCTAACTTGTTGACTCGAGTAAGCAGTAAAGTACACGACTAGTTCAAAATGACCTACTCGAGTGGTAAGATTGACCCACTCGAGTACCCCATAAGCCACTCGAGTCACTTACTCGAGTAGCAGAATGACATACTCGAGTAGTCAAATCACCTACACGAGTAGTCAAACTTCACTCGAGTACCTTAGTAAAACTACTCGAGTACATCAACCCAACTACTCGAGTACTTCCAGCCTATCTACTCGAGTATCTCAAATACTTCACTCGAGTAATATCAAGTCTCTCGAGTATGTGTCTCTCAACCTTTTATTCCTTGATTCAAATTCTCTTAGTCACAACCTGAGGCTTGTGCCGTCTCTTCTAAGGTATGATTCCATCATTTCTATTTTAATTAGACATAAACCTAGGGTTATATAAATAGGAAATTCCATAATCTTTCTACACGAAATCATTTTCCGCTCTCGAGTACCCCGACTGTCTCTTCGCCTTTCGTCCAGAAGTTGTAGGGTCGCGTCTTCTTCATCCCCGCTGCAGTTTTTCCAAGAGTTTCTGAAAATGGTCGCCTCTTCAAAGATCAGCATAGGTTCCAAATTTGTTGCCGCTGGTATTGCAGAAATTTCCGATTATTTTCATCATCTAATGATCCTTCTCGACACCGCCGGACTTACCTTCATTCTCCAAGAACCATGTAAAATCCTCTTTCTAGAAGTTGTCGAGTTCTTCAGAAATGTCAAGGTTAAGCGCCATGGTGTCGTTCTCAAATCAAAAGTCAGAGGTATCAAAATCAAGCTTACAAAGACATCGGTTTTCTCAACTTCTTCGATTGCCGATTGTGGATGAATAAGATGATCTAGACCCTGATGAGTCTGACAGAACATGTGTGTTCTGTGGCATTTCTCCTGATGAAGATTACATGAAATGATCTCAGATGAATCCTGAAGGGAAGTTACTTATGGATATAATAGGGAAAGTCTTCCTCTACAAAACTTATTCTATCAGAGACATCACTCTCTCATTCTTTGATATTATGCAAGCTATAGTCTGCAGGAAGAAATTCCAATTTGGTATGATGATCTTGGATAAGATTAGAGAAAGCATTAAAGCCCCAAATTATGCCGGAATTATTTCTCTGCTCCTCCATGAAATCAATCCAGAAGTGTTCAATTTCTCAAAAGGGACTGTTCTTCATCACATGAAGAAAGTTTCCATTTCCTCCATTCAAAGATGAGAAGTGAAACTGCAGAATCCAACTCAGGCTGCCAAGGTTCAAGAGATTCCAGCCATAGAGGATAGGACCCCATCTCCCTCTCCACATCAGATTGCCATCTCCTCTGGTGTATCTATTGAGGGGGAGACTGCTCTTTCTGTCCCAACTAGGATACCTACACCTCCAGCAGTAACTCCTCCACCTCCTCAGACTCCCGAAGAAATTCCATCTGAACAACACCTTCAAGAAGCCCTTCTCTCAACAGAAGCTGCAATAAGTGAAATGATTTAAGAGCTGACTGCAGATGATCCTTCTCCTCCTCCCTCTCCAAAGGAAACCACCACTGAAATACCCAAGGAATCCACTTAAGTGTCATCTCCAAGACATACTCCTTCTCCAACAGAATCTCCTGCTGCACCCCAAGAGCAAGTTGAAACCATCTTCATTTTAGATGAGCAATCCCCTGAGCAAGTTGAACCTCCTTTAAGGAATTTGGACTTCACCATCCACATAGTCACTGATGAAGGTGATGTACTGATACACACTACTAGAGCAAAGAGCTCAGTCTCCATTGTAGAAATTGCTCCATGGGTGGCTCCTCCTCCTCCAGTTCCCTCTACTAGTGCTCCTCCTGTTGTTGCTGCTTCCTCCACAGATTTGATGAATCTGTTTGTGCTTATGCTTCAAGAGCAAAGAACCTACTTTGATACTTCACTCAAGGTTGTTACTGACAAAGTTACTGCTCTAGAGACTGAAATGAGCAGGGGATTTGCTGAAATTCAGCACAATACTGACCAGCTAAGACATCTCTTCCAAATTGGTGGAAAGGCTCTAGATGACATTATTACTAGTGTTGGTCAGGTTATGGAACAAGGTGTGACTCTGGCAGGAAATCAGATTGAATTGGATAAAAGAGCTGAAGCTACAAAGATGAAGATCTGTGAAGAGGTTGGAACCTTCAAAGATGATGCCATCAAAATACTGACTGTAGAAGTCAGAAAGGGGGAGAGTTTAGTGAAAGAATATTTAGAAAAATCAGATGCAATCAAGCAAGAGCTTTGGGAAGCCAAAATGAAAGAGATCAATGATGATGTCTTAGGACAAATTCAGAGTGTCAAATTCCATACATATGACACTGCTGTCTGGATGCATAATCAAATCCTTCCTGAGTTTGCTGCTGATCCGAATATCATTCCTCATCATCTCAACCCTCTAGCTGCTGCTGCTCCTGCTCCTCATCAACAACCTACCTTCTCTCCAAGACCTGAAGGCCAAGAAGGCCCTCCTTCAGATTCTTATACCCAACTTTGGGAAGATGACCCTGTAGATATTTTTCTCCAAGCTCCTCCTGAGATCCAGACTTCTAAGAGAAAAGAAAATATGGTGATGGTGCCTCTGCTAGCAGGTCTATCCCAGTTCCAGATTCAGAAAAGAGAAAAGCTCCAGAATTTGCAGAGATCTGGTCTCCTACTTCTAAGTCCCTCATTTTGGATACTCTCAAACTTATTATGGATTTCCATGAAAGCAAGAATATTTATTACAGCTCCTAGGAATGAGAATTATATGAGAAGTCTATGACTAAGAGGAGACTGTATGACAGAGAATTTGGTAGGAATAACCTTGCTGCTCCTCCAAGACCTTCTAAATACTATCCCAAGCCGTACAGCTACCAGAGGAGACAGCAAGAGAAGCAAGACAGACAGCACCACCAAGTCTAAGCTACAAGGACATATGAGGATGTGGAAATGATCTTTTGTAGAAATGATACTTTGGAAATCACATTTACATAATTTTAAGTTTTGATCATATAATCTTGTTTCTAGTCTTATGCTTGCTTACACTGATTTATCTATTTAGCACTTTTTATGTCTATAATTCACCTTAGTGTAAAGGGTTCTGACTTGTACAAATAGGGGGAGATTGTTGGGTATTGTATCCACATTAACCCAGATTTGATGAAATCACCCTTGAACTAAGATGAATTAAATTGTATTTGATGCTTTGGTTGAGTTATGTTTTGTAGGATTCTAATGCCAAGTGTAGACCAATATCAGTCTACAATGAGTCACCAAACACATGACCATATAATGTAATCCCTCATTGTGTGATCCAAGGTGTTGACTCATGTGTAGCCTCTCTATTGAGATACACTTCATATTCAAGCACTAGGACTAATTGGAAAAGACTTGATGCTGATTTCACCAAAGAAGCAGAGACTTTTGTTTAGAGAATTTCACTAAGTGATTTACTCGAGTAGATCCCTACCTACTCGAGTGAAACACCTAGTCTCTACTCGAGTAAGAGTCTTTATACTCGAGTAAGAAAGTTACCTCTCGTGTAGTTAAGCTTTAGCTCACGTGTAGCTAAGTTAACTACTCGAGTAGATTCCCTCTCTTTCTCGAGTTAACAGAATTTCTTCACCAAATATTTTTCAAGTAAAATACTCGAGTAGCCATATAGATACTTGAGTAGTTTATACCTTCTGTCTCGAGTTACAAAAGTCTGCTCCTCATGTAATTTCTATTTACTCGAGTAGTTAAGTCATGTACTCGAGTAGTTCATCTACTACTCGAGTAGTCCATACTTTATACTCGAGTAACCAGAACTTCTTACCTCGGAATTTCTCCAAGTCAATTACTCGAGTAGCTAGTTCCATATACTCGAGTAGTTCTTATTCACTCGAGTAGTTCAGCTTTACTACTCGTGTAGCCCAGAATTCTATTCCAGAAGATATTCTAAGTCCATGACTCGTGTAGTTCCTCAATCTCTCGAGTAGTTCATCCCTTATTACTCGAGTAGTATTTCTTGTACTCGAATAGTCCAACTCCACTACCCGTGTAATTGCTTAAGCACTCGAGTAAGTCATTTTGGTACTCGAGTAGCTGGTTATCATTTCCAATTTCTTCTTCAAGTATATACTCAAGTAGTTATCTTCAACCTCACTCGAGTAGTCCTATAAAGTACTCGAGTAGTCATTTCTTCACTCGAGTATGTCACTCCACTCTTTTTTAGAAAAATTTCATTAAGTCCAGAATTGACAGATTTCTTAATGAACCTTGATGTGATTGGTCCACGTGTACCTTATTAAGATCTAATTATGACTGTTATCACAGATCCTATATAAGGTCTTGTCAAACCGACAAACCCTAATAATAAGAATAATTTTTGCAGTCGATTACTTTCTAAGTTCTCTGAATTTCTCTCTCTCTCCAAGAAGCGAAAGTCGCCGCCGCCGATCTTCATCATTCACATCCGGCTAGGGTTTTCGTTTTCAGAGGATTCAGATCAAGAAGGCTTACAGATCGAGATCGCCGCTTAATTCCTGATTATCTATCCGATCGTGTGAGGCCAAGGAAATCCAGATCTATTTTGCCGAGATTTTCTTCATATCTCTGATAAAGCCGCAAAGTCTACAAGAGGAAGATCCAGGCCAATTGTTTGCAGATCTGATAACAATTCATTATTTGGATTTCTATATACGCTCAATTTCATTCTTGTAGGAGAATTTTCTCCGAGTGTAGGAGTTGTTTTCTCCGAGTTCTTATAGGAAGTTTTTATCTTCCGAGTGTAGATCCAGTTTACGGATCGAGTTGTAGGAACATTGTTTCGAGCCGTAGTATTGGGTTTCAATCCGAGATAGTGGAGTAGCCGAGTCTAGTTTATTACTAAATCAGTGAGGGAAAGTGGATGTACCTAAGGTTGGGGAACCACTATAAATCTTGCTTCGTCTGTTATTGATTGGTAGATAGTTGTGTGCATAGTTTTTAAATTTTTATTCTGCAAAAGACGCACATCTCACTTATTCACCCCCTCTAGGTGATTTAGGTAGACAACTAAACACTTTTTGTTTGGCTTTATGCACGGTGGTAATTTCTTTTTTTGTGTGTTGATGCACAGTTTTTGGCATAGATACTCTTAAATGATACTTTGTTTAGAGTGCACAGTATGGATATTATGGACATATGCTTTTATTTATCAAAGATACCACATGGTGCACTTTTATATTGGTTGCAATGTTTTATCAAGTATGCTGCAAGTATGTTCTATGAACTTTTATATTGATCTATTTATCAAGTATGCTTGCTTCTATTATTAAATGGATAATTATCTTCATATAATCCCTTGTAGCACTTCCATTCTATTGTTTCCTATGTCACTTCAAATGCAGGTAATGTGATCGTGTTCACCAACGAAACTCATTGAGCAAATTGAGGAGCACATTTTAGGAAGTGTTGGTCATCTTGCAAACATGTGGATCAATCCTCTCGCGACTTTAATTATTTAGGGGAGTTATTTAATTTTAATTAATTTTTTCTTGATATCTGTATGCTCATTCGACCAAGTCATTAAAAAAACATTTTAACGGTCTATCATTTTCATAACTAGTGTTCTAGAAGTAGAGTTGCTAGGGGCGAGCAACACTTTA
Organism: Platanthera guangdongensis; assembly: GCA_039583875.1. Taxonomy (NCBI): domain Eukaryota; kingdom Viridiplantae; phylum Streptophyta; class Magnoliopsida; order Asparagales; family Orchidaceae; genus Platanthera; species Platanthera guangdongensis. Next base: position 29,893,987 of record CM077153.1, on the reverse strand, counting down.
AGTGTGGAGGGGTGTATCCCTTACACACTGGGTAAGGGCTACTTTGATCATGAATTCAATGATAATAACTAGTGCTCTTGATTAATCTATGAGCTACTCTAGATTTATTCAATGATCGGTAGGACATGTCAATCTTAAGAACTCATCTAATGAATTTGAAGTTAGAAAGATGTTGGTTTGACTAAGCTCACTTAAGCAATTGTTTTCGTGCACTAATTTTTTGTGTGTGTGGACTTTCATTGCAAGCTTTCCAACATTGTCCTCTAAATCCAACGGAGAGTGGTGAGTAAGAACAAAGTAAATGATGTACATCAAAACATGAGGATAGTTAGTTAGTCCATTTTGATCATTCACTACAATAGTTGAGCTTGAACCATTTTATACACATCATTCCATGACTAAATTCCATATGTTCCTACTAGTTATGTCTTAATAAGTTAGCCGATTGTGAGTGTTTTAAAAATTCATAGTGATATGCGGCATGAGTATATATACACATACTTAAAATGATCCCTACTATGATATATGTGAAAAGAGAGTGAAGAAAAGAAAATAAAATTCTTACTGATATGAGACCTGAGTATGTGATTGCATACTTGAAATGATCCCAACTATGATGAAAAAAATGAAAAAGAAGAAATATCATAGTGACATATGCCTTAGATATGTGCACTTATACTTGGAAAGATCCCTACTATGAATAGTCTTAGGAAAATGTGATAAACTCCACAATATGGCTAATCATTAAGATTATTAACTAGGGAACATCATTCTATTATCAAAGTATCCATAAATGTCGAACCAAGCTTAAACATATCCAAGTTTCATTGGAACTACTAACTCATATGGAGGCTAAATCAATTGCTTAGCATATGCTTATCATTTCCTGTAGATGCGGGGGTTCAAAAGGAAGTATTGCATGAGAGTACATTATTTGTTTTGAGAAAACCACACATCACACTATAATTTTTATTTGAGCTATAATCTTCCATCTAACTAATGGATTTGTGAATGGTTGGATTTCTATTGATTGTTAAACCTATCATTTTAGTAAAACAAATCTTTTAAATATGTCTCGATTAATTGGGTTTTCAAGAAGAAGAAAAAAGAGTATCATTGAAACATACACTGTGTATTGTCCTTTACTCAGATAATTATTGTGAGTTTTTCTTTGTTAGGGACCAGTAAGGATTTAAGTGTGGAGGTGTGATAAATTCTTACATGAAGTTATCTACGCTGAATATTTCTACTTCTTGCTTAGTGAAAATGAGAATGAATGAGCTCAAATGGTAACAAAATATGATTAATTATTGATTTAATGTTTATTGTATTAAGTTGATCATATTCCACTGTTTCTATACAAGAATCGTCGAAGAAATCAACTTGGAGGAGTAATGCTGAATTCTTATTTTCGGCCTGGGTCAGTTGTTGCAACAACTAATTCTAAAACTGCAACAATCATCATCCGTCCAGAATTCAAATTTTTTAAATTCAAATTGTCGTTGTTTTCAATTATGAAAGGAGACATCTCTTCAGGAGGGGATGACATTTTAATTGCCAAAAACTGACCAAATTAAGGAGGGGAGAGATAATTTTCGGATCTTAGAGTGAGATCACTATATAGGGCCAGTTTTGGAAGAAAACCTCCAGTGGAGAGCGACGACTAGAGGAAGAAGAAGGAGATCTTCGTGCTGATCAAAGTAACGACTTTGGGAAGAGATTCCAGCAGCGATTAAGCGTGAACTATCATGTTTTGTAAGATCTATTTCAACGCTTTGTGTGATTCCTCCACCGACATGAATTAATTTTCCTTAATCTTGTATTATGAGAGTATTTGGTTGCGTGTGATGATTATTTTCTAGTTTTTCTTGTTGAGAATGTATGGTGAATGTTCTTTATTAATTTTATGATATTTATTCTGAAATTTCTGGCTAAGATTTCATCTTTATGCTACGCTTCATAAATCGAGAGAGTAGTTGATGTAGTATATCATAATTTTAATATAGCATTTGAAGAGAGAAAGAGATTTCCTCTTGTTGTTAGCAACCGTGGTTTTGCTCTTTAAGCGGTTCTTATTTCACTCAAGGGGAAATATAGGACTAGAGTTTGCCGATATCGAGAGATAACGTTCTCTATTTTAAAATCATTACAGGGTACTTTCACCCCGCATTTTCACAACGACGCATTCACTAATTCATCACACTAAACCTAGGAAATCATGATATAAATTATATCTCCAATTTGATAAAAAAAATAATTTTCCAAGATTCGTAATAATTTCATTCAGAAGTCTTCATTTTAAATTTTAGTAATTCAAGAAAATCACCAATTTCGTCTTACTTGGATTTAAGGAAAATGACTAACTAGTATTTACAAGTACCGAATTCACCACCTCTCCGTGGGAACGATTCTTACTCACTTTTTATTACTTGACAAGGCACGTGCACTTGTGTTTAAATACGTAAACCATTTTGGGTGTATCAACAACAACGCCACCCAGAGCTCTTCACTTCAGGTACAAACACCCATGCAAATGTTCGTATTTCTATTAATGCTTAGAACCTCATAGACCCAAACTTGAATTTCGGGGACGAAATTATTATTTTTTGTTTATTGGGATTTGTAACATCCCTAAAACTTCTAGAACCCTTGATAGTGTTATTATATGGTTTGTTAGTTGGGGTAAGGAGGTGACCTATGTTTTCTTGAACTAAGGAAAAAATTGCTAAGTGTACACCAAGGTGCACAAAGCAATCTAGGTCAATTCACATCCAATTGAATTCACCATAACAAATTGACCTCACTCCTACCCTTATAACATCATTAGAGACCCAATGGACTCAAAAGACCCATCAGGTGGGCACCAATTTTTCCAATTTGGCCAAAGTCAAACCTAGGCCAATTTTGGTCAAACAAACACCTATTAGATAAATTAGCCCAATTAGAGCCCCACCATGACACAACCCACCTAGGGTGGTGTCATAGGACTCAAGACAAACCCATGAGACCAGTCAACTCCTCAGTTGATTAAGTCAACACCTCAAGTCAACCATGGTCAAAATTGAGCTTAAAAGAGAGAAATAAAAGCTCAACTAAATTCCAATGGGCTAAGGCCTTGAACCAATGCCCATCCAACAACCCACTAACTTTATTTTATTTAATTAACCTGATTATGGAATTTCATATCATTTAATGAGGAGAAAATGGAAAATTACCCATTATTTAATAGGTGAAATAAATAATTAATGGAAGGAGGGCATAAGACACTCCTTTCATCTCCCCAAAGCATCCATTGGTCTCCCTTGATGCTTGGGAATTATTTTCCCATTATTTCCAGTCGGATACCATCAAGGAGAGCTCTAAATGCTCATGGTCGATCACCTCCCTCATGGCTTCTTCATAAACACACCCCTCAGACCATTATACCCCTTTCATCATCTTTAGAATACCCAAGGGAGTCGATTCAGTGCTTTGGATCAACAGATTTGGTGGTGAATAGAGAAATCGAGCTAGCTTGCCGAAAACCGCCGCCACCATGACCACCCGTCGAAGCATCCGCTTCCCAGCCCGAAAGTAGGTCCATTTCTCCTCTTTCCTTATGCTAGTATCCTAGATTCATAAGGAGAGAAATTAAGCTCAATATGGCCCGATCCAATGTGGGCAAGATGAAGAAATCTTGAAATTTTCATGGTGTAGGGTTCGCCGAAAAACACCACCTCCGGCGGCCAAACCACCGCAGTTCGATATCCACCACCTCAACGAAGGAGGTGGTGGTGGTGACTGACCGAGGAGGTGGTTGGATCGCCGGGAAATGGAGCATCAATATGCTCTAGGTCGGGGCAATCCTAGCCATTAGCTAGAGGTTGAAGATGACTGGGAGCCATCAGATTTTCTTTAAGATCAGTGCTGATATATAAATTTATATACTGTAGTTTGTTTTGTTTTATCACACTTTTATATTGTTTTTTAAACAGAAATTAAGTTCCCTTAGAGGCCAAATTTCAAAAAGTTGCCCGAGAATACCTTTGTATCTCATGAGGTCTACTTTCTGTAGGAATTGAAATCAACTCATTTGTTTTTCTACAGCTCCATGTAGGGCATTTTTAATGGGACTGATCCTTGGGAAAGACAAATTTAATTGTGAATAACTTTCACATAGCTGCATGGATGAAGCTGAAATTTTGACCATACCTGTAAGTACCCTAGATACACCATGTGACCTAAATTAGAATTTTTGGGGCATAATTTTCTATAGTTTTGTTCATATAAGCACATCTTGAGGCTCAAACTTATGTTGAGAGGTTAGATGAAAATTAACAAAAAATGGTGGAAGAAATGTACACATCTGGGGTCAAACCCAGAAAAATATTATCAGTCTTGAAGAAAAAAATCCAACTAGTAGTACGATTATGAGGACTAAATATAATAAAAAGTCAGATTGTTTTAAAAAGCAATTAGATGTTGCTACATCAATTCAATATTTCTACAAAATATTTTTGAAGCAGTGTATATCAGTTACAATCAGGTTAATGAAAGTACCCAAAAATGGAGTTCTTATATTTTGCTCATCCCGTTTCTGTTCATTTGTCCAACTTATTTTCGAATATTTTCATGCTCGATGGCACTTATAAAACCAATCAGTACAAGATGCATTTACTATCTATTATTTGGTTAACATTGATAAATATGTCATTTTTCCTCATTTATTTTTATAGTTAATGAAACTGAAAGTAGTTACATCTGGGCTCTTGAAGCATTTACGAGCGCATTACATGAAAGTTCTATACCAGGAGTTTTTGTAATAGATCGAGAAATTACGTTGTGAAACAATATCAAAGTTGTTTTTCTCACTAAAAAAATCATTTTATGTCAAGTGCACATTAACAAAAATATTTTAGCGCATTGTAAAAAATATTTCAAGCAGAGCATGGAGTTTGGTAATTTTTTATCAGCATGGCAAATTATTGTGAACTCTCCTACAGTCAATGATTTTAATGATAGACTAAATGCATTGTCTACTTCCAATGCTAACAAATATTTGAAAGCTATGCAGTATGTTGTTAGTACATGGATTGAGCCGTACAAAGAGTCCTTCATTTTAGCTTGGGTTGATAATTTCTTGTACTTGGGTAATTGCACAACAAATCAAGGGAAAAGTGGTCATAATCAGCTCAAAAGATTTCTTGAAATGTCAATATGAAATTTGATAATTGTTTGGAAAACTTTTGATCAAATGATCAATCTTCAGCACATCGAGATCAAGCGATCATTTGGTTAAAGTTCAATTCAACTAAATACCGGTTTTAGAGGATCATTGCACACTGAGTTGCTTGGGAATATTTCTGTTGCTGCTTTAGAGATTATTTAAAAAGAGGAGAATTTGGTGAAGTTCGAACAATCTAACCCAACAAAATGCACTCACAAAATCAGGCGTACTATGAGCTTACCTTGCGGCCACGAGTTATTTCCATGTATGGTTAATTCCAATGCTTTTTTCCTTTATGGATGATACATAAGCACAAAAAATATTCAAAGTTGGAGGATCGTATGCATGACAAATTTGAGGCCGAGGAGAAGAAAGAGTTAGTGCATGATATACAGATGGAGTTGAATGGAATATTAGAAAAGTACAATAATTCAGAACCAATTCAAAAACAAGAATTAAAGTGCAAATTGCATGACTTTTGAGATTCCACAACAAGCCAAATTTTAGAGCCTCCGCTTCCAAATTGCCTAAAAGGGCGTCCAAAGGGAAGCTTGAACAAAATAAGAAATGACTTGAAATCAACAAAACGAGAACCCTCATTTTTTGAGCATGTATTAATGGAAGAACAACACTATCACAAGAGAAATGCTGAGAAGAAAGACAATCCAACATCCAAAAGATTTCTTCAAAGTATTCATAAAGAATTATCATCTTATAGCTCAAAATACATCACCAATGTCATAGATATGATAGGTGATGGACATTGCAGTTACATGACAATAAGCCATGCATTAAATATGGGTCAAAACTAGCTACAAGTACTTAAAGATTTAATATTGGAAATAAACAATAATGTGACATTGTATGCACAAATATTCGGAGATGCGAGACGATTAGAGTTGGCGGTCTCTACATTGTGATCTAATTCCAACGCCACTTGCAAAGTGGATGATGATGGCGGGCACTGGACTAGTAATTGTATCACGTTATAATGTTGCTTTTGTTCATTTTTCAAAGTATTAGACATTCACATTTCTTCCATTATATTCCACGCCTCCAACAAACCACATGAGGAATTATATTGGATATGTTCACGACAATCATTTCATTCGGTTGTTGGTGAAAGAAGATTGTCCGCTATCTCCTATATTCACTACGTGGATACGATATCATGATAAGATGACAAGAGATTGGAATGTGCAAAATAAACAAGATGATGACACGATATGCAAAATTTACTTTGCCTAAATAGAAATTATATTGTTTAATTTACCTAACTAATTGATTTTCACTTGGTTATTTTATGTAGGGAAATTTGCGTGTAGAAAAACTAGATGATGATATAATTAATTTGGGCGATAATTAAACAATTGTGTGAAAATTAATTTGCTTCATTACAGATGTTATTGTTAAAAATTACTTAAACTAACTTGTCTTTGCTTGCTTATTTAATGCAAGTAACTCCTCAACTACAATACCAAAATGGAGAAATTATTGTTCGTGTAAAAAAAGACCTACAATGTATCAGGGCCATCACTGAGTTTATGTTTTGCGTTTTTAGTTTTTTATGTTAACTTGTATGGTGAGGCTATTTTGTGTTTTATTTTCATTTTGGGATGAATATTTTGCATCAATACGTTAAATATTAGGTACTATGTTATGGTTATGCTCGTGAAAAGATTTTTTTGTTTAAAAAAAGTCAAGTTGACATGCTCATAAAAATTTGTATTACAAAAAAAAATTTAGTGTACCAATATCAATGTGTGCTAACATCTAAGTATGCTAATATAAAAAATTTAGGATGTTTATATTGTCAGCTCAGCTTTGGATATTGCAAGCCCAGCAAAATAATAAAAAACACACATAATATGACCGTTAATAGCAGCCCAAAATGCTGAACACGCGTGTTTTGAAAATATGTCTATTATATGACATTTTTTAGAAAACGTGTTCACCATAAAAGTTGTTGTTCTCGATGAGATCTACAACTTTCATGTTGAACACATTTTCAAAAAATGCAATATAGTAGGTCTATTTTCAAAAGGCGCGAAACCCGGGCGGAACTTTGCGAGTTTCGCCCGGGTTCCGCGCCTTTTTTAAAATAGGCCTACTATATGACATTTTTAGAAAAAGTGTTCAACATAAAAGTTGTAGATCTCAACACTTTTTTTTAAAAAATACATATTTAAAAATTTAATTTTTGCTCTAGCAATATCCATCGGACTGCCAATAGCTATATTTTATACTGTCATTATTTTTGTGCTGTCAATAACATATAAAAACTGTGAATATAAACACTCAAAATTTATGAATGCATTACTAAATTAAAAAAAGTGTACTATATATACTTTTAAAGTTTTCGATGAAATTGCGGTACATTATTTTCTGTTTGAACATTTCTCGTATCCTCGTCGCTCTTTTCCGGCCGACAGTCGGTCCGGCCTGTCTTCGCCTTCGATGTCGTCGATCTGCGCAATCCCGGCCGCCGGTGATTGAATCTGATCCGTCGACTTCCATGGGGGCGGAGTAGGTGAGATAACGGAGGAGGACGACGACGACGAACAGGAGACGAAGGTGAAAAGGAGAGTTTGATGATCCGAATCACGATGCGTTGTTGTTGGCTCGTGGTGGCCTCTTTAGGGGCATCCTTGCTGTCGTTCTTCTTACTCGGAGTTTTGGCTATAGCCATAGGGACCTTATCATCATTCAATCCTGTTACAGTTCCCTCGGTTTGTAGAATTATTTCTAGCAGTGAGTTCCTAGCTATTTTTCCCCGTTTTCTTGGTTTGAAATGAAGTTTTGTGGCGATTATATTCGAAGTTATAGCATACAGTTTTGGGCTTTTTGGCATTTTGTACACCCGAATTACCCTATTTTGGCACTTTGCACCTCCTAATTACAGATTTTTGGCACTTTGCACCCAAAGACTGAAATTTTAGGGGTATTTAGGTCTGGACACCTGCCAAAATGCTCATCTTGGCACTTGCAAATAACCAAAATTAGATAGTTCCAGGTGCAAAGTACCAAAAATGAGTATTTTGGGTGATTCCCGGACCTAAATATCCCTGAAATTTCAGTTTTGGGGTGCAAAGTGCAAAAATTGTAATTAGATGGTGCAAAGTGCCAAAAATTGTAATTAGGAAGTGCAAAGTGCTAATTTTAAAAATTTGGGGTGCAAAGCGCCAAAATAGGGTAATTCGGGTGTGCAAAATGCCCAAAATTCACAGTTTTGTTATTTTTCGTATTTTGCTAGTTGGTTGTTCTTTTTTTTCCCCCTGTTTTTGGTTGAAATTTGCTTGTAAGTGACTGGATTCAAACTGTTTGGTAGGTGGTCTTCATGTCTACTCTACAAGTTAGCTGGAATGTTAATTCCAGTTGAATTTAATTGTAGGACTTATTCTTGCTGGAGCTTCATGTTTATTTTTTTGTTGATGTTTGAGGGCTTGCTAAGTTTCTGATAATGCTGGTTTTACATGACATTAATTGAGGTCTAACAAGTTTTTAAATATCGAATGTGGATGACATGTTATATTGAGTTTTAAAATATCTTGGATGTTGGAGATAAGTTGGTGCCTTGGTGGTATTTTAAAATATTAGATTTTCATGTCTCATAAATAAAAATATATTGTAAGCATCTTAATACGCTTAAAAAATATAAATTGTCATAACAAGCTGACAAGCATGAATTATGTATATCCCAAAGTGAAGTCTAAGAGTATCCAAATAAAGTTTTCGAAATTCACTACGACTGCTACTATCAAATATCCAAAACCAGTGTAAATAGATACATTGTAAACTTTATTTATTATTATGAAATATATTTAGTTCGATAGCACTAAGTTTTATAACAAGCAAAAAGATTGAAGAGCTAAATGTTCTTAATTGCCAATAAGGCTTCTCATGCTTAACAAAATTATGTTGAAAGCATACAAATCATTAACTAATAAATATATTTAATATTTTATTTCGTAGGAATAAAAAAGGATATAGTATGAAATGATTATGCAAAATTGAATGTTAGAATAACACATATAAAGAGAATGAAACAATAAATCTGATCAATCTAAATGCATATAGTGCACTATGGCTCCATTTGGGAGGACTTATTTTCACCGGTCAAGCGGTTACGACAGGTCCGGTTCCTGCGGTCGTAACCGCTTGACCGGTGAAAATAAGTCCCCCCAAATGGAGCCTATATAGAGTGATTTAAGCATATATAATGCTAGTATAACATAAAATAAACTAACGGATAATATTTCTTAAAGTCTTGTCATCTGATCGGCCAGAAATGTATATGTCGGCCCATATTTTACTAAATGAAAAAAATTATTTTTAGGAAAACAATGTTGTTTACTACTTAAAACCGACATGTCGGGGTACATTTAAAATAATAATGTCTTAAAAATCCCTTTTTTATTGAGCTCCTTATTTGATGGGGGTTTTCGTAAGTAAAAAATTGCATGCTAGCTGTTATCTGCATTGGTTTTTCCTACTTAAATCTCCTTTCCTGTAACTTTTCTGGGGTAATTCAGGTAATATTTATCCTAAAGCCTAGCTAATGTTTGTTATAATTGAAGTAAATGTTGAACATATGTCAGAAACAAAGTTTATGAGTTTTTGTTCTTAATGATCAAACATTTACTGGAGTTAAAAAATTATTTATAACTTTTGGAATAGATTTTTGTTATAGCGAATCCTGCTTCCTTTGGATGAAAAAATCTTCTAAGTGATCAATTCAAGATGTGCTAGGATGCTTCCTCTTATTTTTCTTCTAGGAGAAATGGGTATGTGAATAACAACAACTACACTCAAGCTTTAGCCCACTATAAGGGGGTCGTCCATATGGATCCTTTGTCTCCATTGTGCCCTATCTTTAGTCATAATTTCACTAATGCCTAAGTTCATCATATCTTTTCTTATACTTTCATTCCAAGTCTTTATTGGTCTACCCTTCCCTCATTTAACATCCCTAGTGACTAGACCCTCACAACGCCTAATAAGTGCCTCTAATGGTCTCCTTTGTACGTGTCCAAACCATCTTAGTCGAGTTTCTCGCATCTTCTCTGCAAATGGGTATGTGAATGTCAGTTGAAATTTTATTGTAGTTGAAAAGGTTTCTGATTAGTTGATTATGATAACCAAAAGTCTTTAGGTGCCTTGTTGATAACATCTTGTCATTAAAAACCAAGGTCCATGCTAGTTGCGGTCTTATCAATTGATAGTTGTTTTTTCTCTTCCTTCAGATATTGATTTGGTTAAATCGGCTGAATTTTACACGACCCTTATGTCATATTCATTTAGATTCAACTAAGTGTTGATGATCTGTTAGCAAAACAAATGTAGTTTATGATAGATCCTTATACTTAATGTATCATGATCAACTCTTTAACAAAGTAGTGATTAGCTTTTGGTGTATATTTTACAAATAGGGAAGATCTTATATTCTTCTTTCTTAGATATAGATGCATAAGGTTTTGGGTGAAATGGTTTCCAGGCATGGTATGAATGCCTATTCTGATCCTTCTCTTTTTTTTGACCTTCTGTTCTTTAAATGTTTTGACAATAGTTAAAATATTATAGCACCAGCCTATCCAGTATATGATGAAAAGAAAGGGTAGAGTTCTACCATTTTTTGTTTCTTGAGGATCTTTATAGATGAGGAGTTTGATTTTTTAAATAGACTTTGCTAAAATCAAAGTAGATTTACCTTTGATGTTATAACAATGTTTAATTAAAGAGTTCTTATGAAGCTCATCGACTCTAATGAGTTCTAATCCACCTTCTAGGTATTTTTAATTACCAGAAAACTAGAAGTTCTCTGTATCCTCATATTACCAGTTTTGACGTTGTTGGTGACATTTTGAGTCCTATAATGATAAGCTTTTGAGGAATTGTTAAACAGTTTTTTTCATCTCTGTTGATAACGTAGACGGATCTTTTTGGAATAATTTTGGCGTTTGAGCTGTGACGGGGTGACAATATGGTAGCAAACACAGTGGTTGAGGGTTTACAAACATTTGAAATTTTATGACAACTTTTCTTGGCCCAAATTCAAGGGCGTTCCCGACTGCTAAAGCTTGATCACAATGTATGACTGTGGTGATGATTTGTTCTGAAATGTTAAAGGAGGCAGCCCGGTGCACAACATTTGGTACGGAACCGGGGGTGGAGCGTGCGGTCGACTACCAGAAGGAGAACGGGAAAGAGAGGAGAGGAAGAGGGTGAGAGGGAGAGATTTAAGGTTAGAGAGAATAGGAGGGAAAACACATATTCATCAAAGACACCGAAATAGAGTACAAGCGCTACCCCTTATAGCAGCGGGGTGCGAACAACGACACTAATAATCCACCCAAAAATTTAGTGATGAAAGGAAATACAATTGCTGAAATAAAAAAAAACATAAATGTTGAAATAATGATATGATAACGGCTAGGCCGCGATCTGCTCCGCGGGCTCGGTGCGGCCGTCCGGAATTTTCGCCCGCCGCGTGTAGACTCGCCATGGTGGCTCGACATCGTGCAGCTCCGTAACAATCCCACCGTCTGAGAAATGTGCCTTGTCCTCAAGGCAGTAGTCGACGAGCTGGTGGCAGAAGTCATCACATTATAGCCACGTCGCATCCGAGTCGGGCCTGCTGGTCCAGTCCACGAGGACTTCCTCCGATGTACGGTCCCTTGGGGTGCGACATCTCTGATAGAGGATCGAGGCGGGGTAGTAGGGTGCCTCTCCTGCGAGGTTGAGGTTGGCCGGAATGTGATCTGTGGGGGTGTGCTCGCCCACCATGCGTCGTAGCTGCGAGACATGGAAGATCAGATGAATGCGACTCCCGATTGGAAGACGAAGGCGGTAAGCTACCGCCCCTATGCGGGTGTGGACCTCGAAGGGCCCGAAGAAACGAGGTGCCAATTTGGGACAAGGTTGGTGGGCCACCAAAAGCTGTCAGTAGGGGTGGAGTTTGAAAACCTTCTCTCCTACTTCAAAGAAGTGGTCCCGACGTTTCCTGTTGGCAAAGGAAATCATCTTCTGTTGGGCCTGACGTAAGTGGTGCTTTAAATGATCCAAAATGGTGTCCCTGTCACGGAGAGCGGTGACCAAACTCTTCACCTAGAATTCCCCTGGAAGATGGCTGACAATAGACGGAGGAGGGCGGCCGTAAACGGCATGGAATGGTGTAGTACCGGCCGCCTGGTGGTAGGCGGTATTGTAAAAGTATTCTGCCCACCCGATCCACTTGGTCCAACTACGAGGCTGCTCCCCCACGAAGCAACGAAGGTACGTCTCCAGACACCGGTTGAGGACCTCCGACTGGCCGTCTGTCTGCGGATGGTATGCCGTGTTCATGCTGAGACGGCTGCCCTGTAAGCGGAATATCGTGGTCCAAAAACTACTCAGGAAGAGCGGATCTTGGTCACTCACGATCGACCGAGGAAACCCGTGTAGGCGCACAACCCCCAGAATGAAGTTGTCAGCGACTGTTGATGCAGTGTATGGGTGGCAAAGAGGAATGAAATGAGCATAATTCGAGAGCCGGTCCACCACGACCAGGATGCAGTCGTGCCCCTGTGATCGGGGCAGTCGTGTGATGAAATCCATGGCGTTGTCGTTCCACATGCGGTCGGGGATCGGGAGGGGCTGAAGTAGGCCACCCGGAAACATGACCTCGTACTTGGCCTTCTGACAGGTGAGGCAGACAGCCACAAAGGCCTTGACCCGTCGGAACATGTGAGGGCAATAGAGTGAGGCGTTCAGCCGCCGGTATGTACGGTAAGACCCAATGTGTCCCCCCGTTGGTGAAGCATGAAACTAGACCAACAACAGAGTAATGCTCGGGGAGGAGGGGGCGAGTACGAGGCGACTCTTGAAGAGTAGGCGGCCATCAACCAAGGAGTACGGTGGGTGGGCTGTGGCGTCCGCGAGGAGTGCTATCCGTATCCCGTTGAGCGTCGGGTCGACTTCTACTTCCCGTTGAAGGGTATCCGCATCCTCCCAGACCGGGCGGGAGATTGCTGCGAGTATGGGGTTGCGCTAGAGGGCGTCGGCCACGCGATTCGACTTCCCTGACCGGAACTCAATGCTGAAGTCGTAGCATAGTAGCTTGAACACCCATACTTGTTGAGCGGGCGTAGCAATCTTTTACTGTAGGAGGTAGCGAAGGCTATGGTGGTCGGTTCGGACCACGAACCGCCGGTCCACGAGGAAGGGCTGTGAGAAATCCGACATTGCTAATACCGAGGCCGCCGCCGACCACTCGAAGGGGCCTTCGACAAACTTCTTCAGGAGATGGGTGAGGGGTCGGGCTAACGTGCCGTACCCTTGAATGAACCAACGGTAATACCCCGTCAGTCCCAAGAATCCACGGACATCGCAGAGAGATGATGGTGTCAGCCACTGGAGGACCGTCTCGATCTTGTCGCTGTCCATGACGACTCCCACAACGGAGATGGTGTGTACCAGATAGCACACCTCTGAGACCCCAAATGAACACTTTGTTGGGTGGAACTTTAGGTGCTGACGTCATAGAGTGGACAATGTCTGGCGAACGTGTTGGATGTGCTTTTGCTAAGAAGAACTGTACACCAATATGTCCTAAAAAAACAAGTACGTGCTGACAAAGTACCAGGTGAAAAATGTCGTTCATCGTGGTTTGAAAAGTGGCCGGTGCGTTGGCCAGGCCGAAAGGCATAACCAAGAACTCATAGTGTCCGTCATGGGTCCGAAAGGACGTCTTGGCGACGTCGGCTGAGGGCCGACCGAACGCGAATCTGGTGGTAGCCGCCCCGGAGGTCCAGCTTCATGAAGACGGTTGCGCCTTGGAGCTCATCCAAAAGCTCCTGAATTACCAGAATTAGGTACTTGTCTGGGACGGCGGCTTTGTTGAGCTCCCGATAGTCCATGCAGAAGCGCCATCTGCCGTATTTTTTTTTCTTATTAAAAGGACCTGGCCAACCCCACTATAGTGGGATAAAGGCTTGAATGTTGTTGTAAAAGGACCGGGCCGAAAAATGGGCTGGCACTGGGGCAGATGAGGCCCCCATCAACATTTCGCGTACGAGCCTCTCAATCTCGTCCTTTTGCATGTGCCCGTAGCGGTATGGTCGGACCGAGACCGCTGACACTCCGAGCTGAAGAGGTATGACGTGATCGTGCGGTCGAGCCGGAGGCAATCCGGATGGCACAGTAAAGAGGTCCGCAAACTCGGATAGGAGGTCCTGAAGGTTCGGAGGTGGTGCCGAGACCGGTGGTGCGGTGTTCGAGATGGACCAGAGCCAAGTTGAAAAATTGATGTCCGCAGTTCGCTGAATCGCGCGGACGAAGGATGGGGTGCGAAGTAGCATGATGTCTCCCGCAAGGCAGCACTCCCGCCTGTCCTGGAGGAAACACATCGTCATAGTCCCTCAGTTGACTCGCACGTCGCACCAGCGTGCAGAGCCACGCAACTCCCAAAATGGTGCCGATCCTGCCAAGGCCGAAGATGTAGAAGTCCGTCGCCACCGAGTAAGGGCCCGCTAAAAGCGAGATGGCCGAACAATGATCCTGGATGGAGTGACGATGACCATCGCCCAAACTAACAGTGAAATCTGGAGAAGGTTCCATCGGAAGGCGGAGCTGCTTGGCCAGATGAAAGGAGAGAAAGTTATGACTCGCCCCGCTGTCCACCATGATGACAATGTGGTGGTCGCCCAACTTACCTGCCAGCTTCATGGTGTGGGGGCCTGACATGCCACCCACAAAAAAAACATGGAAGCTCCAAGTGGTGATGGCCTGCGTTAGCAACGAACTCCGTGGTATCTTCCGCAGTGATCTCGAGGTCTTCAAAATCCGCCAAAGTAATCTCTGGCTCAAAGTTACCGATGATGGCATGGAATTCCTTGACCGCGCAAACGTGGGTAGGGGAATAGGGCTAACGGTAGTGGAAGCACAGCCGTTTGCGACGGAGGTCATTGAACTTGCAGTTGGAGATCCGCTGAGGCGGGGCTGGATGGCCTGGCCGTGCGGCCGGAGGGGGCCGAGGGGCTTGGGGCTCTCGGGCAGCGGTCTTCCATGGTTGGCCTCCTGGTGGAGGCCCGCTTAGAACCGGCGGGGGTCGTGGGGACAAATCCGCTTCCACAAGGCTGGCCATGTCGAGAGCCTCAGAAACCGTCCGGGGGTGATGGTTGCGGATTCGGGACCGTATGTTGGGCTATAGGTCCTGCATGAAGAAGCCGAGGTAGTGATCCGATGGTAAGCCCGAAATATGAGTGATGAGGGCTACGGACTCATCGATGTAGTCATCCATCGCACCCGATTGCCGTACCCCACACAGTCTTTCGATGACAGAGCTGGAATAACGACTGTCGCAGCGGCGAATCATTTCCTGCTTGATTTCCGACCAAGAGATGGCCGAGTTGGTCTGGCGAAGCCATCGGGCCGACGGGCCCAATGGAGGGCGGAGCCGTTGAGTCCCACAATGGCGGTAGTGACTTTGTCCTGCTCGGGTGTATGGTGGAGATCGAAGTACTGTTCTGCCTTGCTGATCCACCCAATAGGGTCCGCTGGCGGAAGATGCAGTGAAAGGTTGTAATGCATCAAGTTTTGCGTGGATGGCGAGCAAGGAGGCCTGCAAGGAGGCTACGATGGACTATTGAGTGCTGCCACAGAGTAGGAGAGCCTCGTTGGCGTCCTTCGATGGGGCCTCGACGGTGGAACGTGTGTTCGGCGCCATGGCCATAGAAAGAGGGGCGGCAACAACGGTTCAGCGCGGGTTGTACGTGCGCGGAAGGCGGCAACGGCCGGTACGGTGCGGCAGAGGAGAAAGGCGCAGAATGGACGCATGGCGCAACATGACGCGGCACTGGGCGGTGCCTAATGCGGATGGGCGGCGTGGGTCGATGTGGAACGCGGCGGTGCGGGTCGATGTGGACGACACAACGCAGGTCGCTGCGGATGTAGACGGACGGGGTTGGATCTCCGGAGGCTGACAGCTGGCGGAAAGGGCAGGTCAGACCAGTTGGTGCAAACCCGGGGTGGAGCGTGCGGTCGGCTACCAGAAGGAGAACATGAGAGAGAGGAGAAGAAGAGGAAGAGAGGGAGAAATTTACGGTTAGAGAGAATAAGAGAGAAAACACACATTCATCCAAGATACCGAAACGGAGTGCAAGCGCTACCCCTTATAACAGCAGGGTGCGAACTGCGACACGAATAATCTGTCCAAAAATTAAATGTCAAAAGGAAATACAATTGCTGGAATTAAAAAACATAAATGCTGAAATTAAAAAACATAAATGCTGAAATAATGATATGATAACAGCTAGGTTGCGATCTGTTCCGCAGGCTCGGTGGGGCCGTCCAGAATTTTCACCCGCCGCGTGTAGACTCGCCATGATGGCTCAGCGTCGTGCAGCTCCGCATCAGCATCCCTGCGCAGTGAGGTTCTGGGGAAGGGTCCCACCACAAGGGTGAATTGTAGGCAAACCTTACCCTGCATTTTTGCAAGAGGCTGCTTCCAGGACTCGAGCCCGTGACCTCAAGGTCACATGACAAAACCTCATCTGGTGCGCCAGGCTCCCCTTCTTTGACCTAAAATGTTATTTTTGAAATATATATTTGTGTACTCGAACACAAAAAAAGAGTTGTGAATGCACTTCTAAAAAACTTGGGTACCTTTTGGGTAGGTGCACTCACAATCACTAAAAAGGGCAGCTTGTTGCACAAAGCATTCCCGCACAGCGAGGGTTCGGGGAAGGTTCCCCCGAACAACATGTATCAAGGTTTACCTACATTTCATCCTTGTGGTGGGACCCTTCCCTAGACCCTCGCTGTGCGGGGATGAATTGTGCACCGGGCTGCCCTTTTTAGTGTTTGTAACCGCGCCTACCCAAAAGGTACCTATGTTTTTCCTAAGTGTGTTCACAACTCCAACCACTTTCCTGTCACTCTCCCAAATGCTACATGTTGTAAGCTTTACAGTTATTGCTGTAATTGGATCTTGATGTTACTCTAACTTGAACTAAATCTCTTGCAGATGTAGATATTAAATCGTCCAGTGTTTGTGAGATTGGGTTTCTAAATTTTAAAGCTAGGCATGCATTTCATCACAAGGAGAAAACAACATTCAGGTGCCGTGATGATTATTATTGGGCTTCAATATTCGAGGTGAATTTTGAGTTATGCAGATCTTTTGGGCTCACTTAATTGTCTCAATTATTTCTCCAAAGAATTAAGTGTAACTCATATATTAGCCGATAGTGAACTAAATTATTTTTTAATTCATCATTTGGTTGTTGAGGACTTAAATATATAGTTTTTATTTTATTTTTTCAGTTAAACATGTTTGTTGAAGTTGTACAGACTACAAATATTTGGCTTCCCCTCTATGATGTGGAAATCACTATTTCTATTAAAGTTGTTTGAAGAAATATGTATTTAAGCACTGCTATTCATCATGTTTACATGGCGTGTTAGTGATAATCTAGGTTGGACAAAAGTATATATTGTAACCTATAGTTGTTTTATTTAATCTTGATATGCATTATGTGCAAAGAGAGTTCCTCAGGTTTGAAGCAAACCATAAGGAGGCGTGGAAGAAGAGAATCTAAAACAAAGTAAAGTATAAGAAAGATAATGTTCATCAGAGATGTATATTATTTGTTGGAACTTTATGATAATAGTATATTATGAAATAAAAGAGAGACCCTCTACTTATAACTTATAGTAGAGGGTATTACAAGAAATTAAACAATAAATGAGTAGTAACTAATTACTTCTAATGCCCCCTCAAGTTGGACTTGTAATGTTCTTCATACCTAAATTGTTAATAAGTGTCATAAATATTTTTTCGCTCAATACCTTACAACAACAACACTCAAGCCTTTATCCCACTATAGTGGGGTCGGCTATATGGATCCTTTGTCGCCATTATGCCCCATCTTTTGTCATAATATCACTAATGCCTAAGTACATCATATCTTTCCGTATAGTTTCATTCCAAGTCTTTATTGGTCTACCCATCCCTCGTTTAACATGCCTAGTGACTAGACTCTTACAACGCCTAACAGGTGCCTCTAATGGTCTCCTTTGTACGTGTCCAAACCATCTTAGTTGAGCTTCTCTCATCTTCTCTGCAATTGGTGCTACTCCTATCTTAAACCTGATACATTCATTCTTAATTTTATCCAATCTCGTGTGTCCACACATCCACCTAAGCATTCTCATCTCTGCAACTCCCATTTTTTGCTCATGTACACAATTCACTGCCCCTCACTCAGAACCATAAAGCATCCCATTGTCTAATTGCAGTACGATAAAACTTTCCCTTGAGTTTTAATGGTACTTTACGATCACATAAGATCCCTGACGCGCCTCTCCACTTCAACCAATCTGTTTGGATTTTGTGTCACATCTTTATCAATACCTCCGTCCTTTTGAATTATCGATCCAAGATACTTGAAACATTCACTACGAGAAATATCTTGATCACCCAACTTAATAACGACGCCATCCGTCCTTCTTATAATGCTAAATTTAAGCTCCATATACTCTGTCTTTTTCCTGCTCAACCTAAAGCCCTTCTTTTCTAAAGTGTCTCGCCAAGATTCAAGTTTTGCATTTACACCCTCGCGCGTCTCATCAACCAAAATGATATCATCCGCAAACAATAAACACCAAGGTATTACTTGTTGGATATGTCCGTCAAGCTCATCTAAGATAAGGGCAAAGAGATAAAGGCTTAAAACTGAGCCTGATGTAAGCCAACAGTGATAGAGAATTCCTGTGTTAATCCTCCAGATGTCCTCACCCTTGTCACTGAATTTGTATACATATCTTTGATTATATCAATATATGATACATTTACACATTTCTTTTCCAAGACTCTCCATAAGATCTCTCTTGGAACTCTATCATAAGCCTTTTCAAGATCAATAAACAACATATGCAAATCTTGTTTTCTTTCTCGGTAATTGTCAATGAGTCTCCTCAAGAGATGTATAGCTTCCATGGTCGACCGCTCTGACATGTATCCAAATTGATTCTCCGAGATATTAGTCTACCGTCTTACTCTTTTTTCTATTACTCGTTCCCATAATTTCATGGTATGACTCATCAATTTAATTACTCTGTAATTAACATAATTTTGTATATCTCCTTTATTCTTATACAAAGGTACCAAGATACTTTCTCTCAATTGATCTGACATTTGCTTTGACTTCAGTATCTTATTGAAAAAACATGTAAGCCATAAAATTCTTTCATTCCGTAGAGATTTCCATACTTTAATGGGTATATCGTCTGACCCAACCACATTTCCATTTTTTATCTTTTTTAGAGCATCATTTACCTCTGATATTTGAATTTTACGATAAAACGTTCTATTCCTATACTCATCTGATTTACTTAACTCTTCCAAGTTCAATTCATTATCTTTTGTTTCATTATATAGTTGATAAAAGTATATTTATCAACTCTATACTTAGTGAGGAAATTTGCATGCTGTCCCTCCGAGTGATCAAATTAGTGAGGAAATTTGCAAGCATCTTTTCACTCAATACCTTAGTTAGGAAATTTGCAAGCTGTCCTTCTGAATATACAAAAGTACCTAAATCTCTTTCATAATATTTTATTTAATGAAGTACCAGTTAACTTCAACGTGCTTGGTATGGTCATGTTAGAGTTATGAGAAATGTTGATTGCAGCGTTGTCATAATGAAGGTTGAAAGGGCTAACTTCTAGTAACCCCCCTCACATATACCACGAGCCATAACTCTAAACTCAACTTCAACACTAGAATAAGGTACTACAAGTTTCTTGCTTCTCCGAGTGATCAAATTAGCCCCAACGAAGGAGCAATATCCTGTAGTAGATCTTCTATCACCAATTGATCTAGCCCAGTCTGTACCAGTACTTCAATTTTTAAGTTATCTCTGAGCGAGAATAGAACACCTCTACCAAGTGAGGCCTTCAAATACCTTAGAATTCTGTGCACACCATCAAGATGTCTGACCTTAGGAAAATGCATGTATTGACTTACCACTCCCACTGCATATGAAATGTTAGGATGCGTATGAGATAAATAGATCAATTTTTGTACAAGCTTCTGATAACTCAAAATAACTTCAACTGACTATCCATCATCTCGTCCAAATTTGTGGCCGACTTCAATATGGGTATCAACAAGTTTGCAACTACTCACTCCCGTCTGTTCTAATAAATCAAGGATTTACTTTCACTATGAAATATGACCCCATATTTTAATCTTACCTCCTCAATCCTAAGAAAATATCTCAATTTACCCAAATCTTTCACTTCAAATTTACTGTCAAGTTTTTGTTTTAGAGCACGAATCTCATCTATGTCATCATCAATAATATCCATATCATCAACATACATAATCTAGAGGGTCACCTTCATCTCTTTCTGTCTGATAAATAAAGTGTGATCAACATGCATTCGTTATAACATAACGAGGTCATGGATTTCTGAAGTTTTACAAACCAAACTATGAGAGATTATTTTAACCAATAAAGAGCTTTCTTGAATTTACATACCTTCCCTTTTGAGTCGATAGAGACAAGACTAAGAGGAATTAAAATATAAACTTCCTCTTCCAACTCATCGTGAAGGAAAATATTCTTTACATCTAGCTATTGAAGATCCCACACTTTACATAATGCACATGATAACAAGACACATTGAATTCATTTTTTCCACAGGGCAAATGTCTTTTGGTAAGCAATACCTTAAGTTTGAGTGTAGTCTCTTGCTACCAACCATGCTTGAACCTCTCCACAATACCTTCAGAGTTTTGTTTTACCATAAAGATCTATCGACAGTCAACGATCTTCTTGCCAGGAGGGAGATTAATCAGGTCCCATGTATGATTCTCTTCTAGAGCCTGCATTTCCTCCGTCATTGCCTTTGTCCATTTAGGGTGGCAAAGTGCCTCCTGCTATGTATCGGGAACAACCATAGAGGATAGAGAAGTAACAAAAATTTTATAGAAAGTGGTTAAAGATGCATATGAATATAGTTAGATAAAGGATGTTGCGTGGATGAGGAAATACCTTTTCAGAAAGCAATAAGTAACTAAGGGGTGCTAAAGACGAATTTGGTAGTGGCTCTTGTATTATGGGATGAGACTAAATGTTTGATCCTTTGTAGGTGAGGTGGAATGGGTAAAGGAATAGTAAAAGTACTCACTTCCAGAAGACCCCCCCTGCCGTCGAGATGAGGACTCATAATAAGATGTAGTTTCATTAAAAGTTATATCCATAGAGACAATGTTTTTTTGCTAGGAGGATAACATTATTTGTTCCTTTTTTGTGTAGGAGAGTACCCAATGAAAACTGTTAGAACTTGGCGGTTTGGCAGACTAAACTTGGCGGTCTGGCGGACTGAACTTGGCAATCTGGCAGTTTGGTGGTCTGACAGACTAAGCTTGGAGGTCTAGCAGATTGAACATGACAGACTGGTGGTTTGAACTTGGCAGAATGACAGTTTGGCGAATTGGTGGTCTGACGGTCTGCATTGTGGTTCTGCGGTCTGGCGGGCTGTCTTGTGGACAGACAACCTTAGCGAGTGTAACACCCCTTCCCAGTTTTACAATCATCAGCCATCCGGCCGGGTCAGCGATATAAAGAGAATTAGGAAACAATATTAAAAATAGTATGCAACAGGTGAAAAGAAGCAACTATTAAAAATTTAAAACTTACAACAGAAGATAAGAAAGTAAACTAAGGGTAACCACATACCTCATAACTGGATTCCCAGAGCCACTAAACATGAATATAAATGAAATGACTGAAAATCTGTAATAACATTATAAGTCTGATACAAGACATAAAAAACATTTATAAGATACATTGTCCACAACTACAAGTATGTGCTAAAAAGAGAAAGCTGAAAGTGAAGCAACTACAAACTGACTCCACATAACGCTCAACCTAGACGTAGCTTCCCACCCGGGTCACCTGTAAAAAACATTGCCCACGGGGGGTCAGAGTAAGGAAAAATAACTCCTTCTAATGAAACTAAACATTTTCTCATATGATGAATGCATGTCTTTAGAAAATAGTTTCGTGCATTAAAAACATTTATGCTATAATGTTATGCATGCCTTCGCAATACTTCCTGGTTAAAACACCTACTTGTTCTATGTTCATGACTTTCCGTTCAATAACCCAAGTCCCGGCGTTCACTAACTAGTGTACAATCTCACGTCAGGTCTATACTTAAGTTCTAGTTGGTTTCTAGCCTGCACATCTACTTGGAAAGCTTTAGGCAGATTAGCTCCTAACGCGCAGCTGAAACTGACGACCCGAGACCATCTGACGAACTCAATTGTTCTAGTGTCGCGCGGACACGGTCTCGAATCTACTAATTGTCTCAAAGGGGAGTCAACTCCTAAGACTATACTTCTCATAGGGTACCATATGCCTTATGAGAAAGGTAGTGCGTCTTTACCTAGCACGAAAAGACTTATGTGTGCTTACCGACCTTTTTGGTCTGATGCTACTCTGATAGGGACATCTCTTTCGGTGTACTACTGAGCCACCCTTGACATTCTCGTGGTCAACTAGAAGGGACATTCACGCCCTTGGTTGGAAAAATTCCAAGCTTATGTATACGGGTAAAGGTTTCGTACCTAATGTTACTGTTCATGATCTGACTACTTTGGTCTTGGAGAAGGGTGTCATCCTACACATTTTCCGCGACCGTTTTCCTACCACCACACCTTTCTATGCATGGTCATGATGTTTGTACAAAACCTACACATGCGTATACAAAATACATTTCTTGCTATGTCTAACTAACAGGAATTAGGTTTCCTTACCGTGGTGGTGCGGCGCTCGTACACTCGGCGCGGTGACATTTGATTTTCCGAAGGAAATCCGACTGCTGGGGACTTTCAGAACCTTGCCCCGAGGCCACCAAAATTCTGCAAATCAAGACAACCCTAAATTTCACATTTTCCCCTTAGGTTTTTGTTGAAAATATTCAAAAAATGATAGGGTAACCCAAAATCAGAGGCTAACATAGTGTATTACCTTTACGTGGGATTGATTGAGACTCTCAATGCGCCCAACTCAAATTTTGCGGTGGACTCCGTACTCCGAACCTAATTAGGGCAATATGATGAAAACCTAATTTAGATTAACTTTCAAATCGAAGGATTTCCATGAAAGAATGGAGACAAGAGGGAAATAAAACTCACCGGAAGCAAACATTTTCAACTTCCACCGGTTAGGGTTGAATCCGGTTCTTCCACGTCCAAGGAAGGAAGGAAAGCACTCACCGAACCCCATAGAGGAAGGAGGAGAAGTCGACGTTGATTCTTGGAGGGGGATCGACCGACGAAAAAACAACGGGAGGCGTCGTCGGCTTGCGGAAAGGGACGAACGTTGGGCTGCGATTTGCGGCCTTTCTTCCGTGAGAATGAGGCTTGCGGGTATTAAAACTATCGGGTGAGGGTTTGGAAAATAACCGCATGAGGTATGTGGTGAGACTTGCTATTGGCACCACTAAACTATTAATTTTTGCTATACGTAACCCCCTCCAAAAACGTGCTACGCGTCGCAAAATTTAAAATCATACAGACAACATACCTCAATGACGCGCTGCCTCGATCACAATCCGTCGCGACCCGACCATACAATTTAAATAAATTTCGTGTCAAAACTTACGGATGTTACAGCGAGCTGGTTCCAGTAGTGTGGCGGTCTGCATCTAAATGGCCTAAAAATCATTGAGACCGCCTCATTGATAGGATAAGAAGGTCTGTTCTATCCGCAGTTGCGGACTGGCGGTCAGGAAGCTGAAGCCACTGTGGATAGAGGGAGCATGCCAGCATGATGGTCTAACCACGGTTGAGGTTTGGCGGACAGGTGGTTGGAGCTGCTGAAGTCAGGCAGATCTAGACAACTGACCGCTTATGATGCTTCTGGTGGTCAGCTGCGGTCTGAGGAGTAAAGACCGGCAGACTCTTGATATAAAGCGGATAGCGTGCCTTAACCGTTCGGTTCTTGCGGTTTGAAAGTGTCGGTCCGCCTAGTCAGCTTGTTGTAGTTTGGTCTCACATCGTCTGTTGTATTCTCTTTCTTCTCTCCCTTATAAATAGGGGGTTATACCCATGTAAATTAACTTTTTGGTGAATGAAAAAATCTGTTATTTAGATTTTCTCACACGGTATCAGAGCTCACTCGATCCTTGCGGACTCCAGTTTTCTAACCACCAGCTTAGCTCTTCTGCGGTTTCTGCGGACTCCGATTTTCTAACCACCCGTTGAGCTCTCTTCTGGACTCCGGTTTTTCTAACCGGCCGCTGAGTTCTTTGCTCCCTCTGCTTTCCGCCATCTCTGCTGCGAATTTTTTTTCGCTCTCTTGATGGTGGATACAGAATGCTCTGCTTCCATCTTAACCGCATTATCACCTCAAACCGCTCCTATTGTTTCCACGCCTTCCGACAACCTTGGAACTGCTTCCATGCTGACAGACCCAAATTATCTGGACTGGAGAGTTTCGTTTGTGTTCTTGCTGAGGTCTCAACGCAAACGCCATCATCTCACTGATGACCCTTCAGTTCGAGGGTTTGCTTCCTTTGATGATTGAGATGCCAGTGATGCTTTGGTCAGAACATGACTTGCTAATAGTCTCTCTGATGAGTGCCTACCTATCATTCGCCATGATGAGACGGTTAAAGCTGCTTGGACTTATCTTGCTGTTTTGTTCTTTAAGGGCGCTCAAACTTCATGCATATATACTTTATATGATGATTTATTTTCCCGTCCTACTTTGACTCCTGCTGCCGCTTACCAGGAGGTGCAAACTCTTGAAGCTGAAATTCTGCAACATCGCTCATTTTCCGTTGACCTTGCTGAACAACACAGACACTTCTAGGAATTTCTGGCCGTTTGTTATCTTTTTTGTCTTTCAGAGTCTTATGACATGATAAGACAACAAATTCTTAGCGAATCTGACTCTCCCACCCTAGATGCAATTGTTGCCCATATTCCAGTTGCTACCACTCTTCTTCAACGCCCCTGCTTGCCTCTTCGTCCCGTCCCGACACCTTTACTCATCTGGTTCGTTCTGGTAATTCTAGTGGTCGTGGGGGTCACTCTGGTGAGCGTGGTCAATCTCGCCATCTCTACTCTCATTATGGAAAAATAGGAAATCTGGTTGATCGTTGCTGGGCCAAGTATCCTTATCTTCGTCCATCTGCGGCTGACACCGTAAGAAAGTTCACTTCCCTTGCCTCTTTTTTGGAAAATGTTAATATGGTCACTCAGGGTAAGTGGCTTATTAATTTGGGAGCTACTAATCACATGATGGGCAATCCCTATTTGTTTTCTTTTTTGGACAAGCATAACCGGTCCCCTCCGGTTTTTGTGGTGGATGGTACTCCGTCTCCCATGTGCGGGATTGGTATAGTCCACGTCACTTCGACTCTGCGGATTGAGAACACGCTCTATGTCCCATCCTTTTCGTACAATTTACTATCTGTTCTTGTTCTTTGCAAACAATTGAATTGCACAGTTACCTTTACATCAAATACTTGTTCTTTTCAGGATGCTCATTCCAAGGAGAAGATTGCTACTGAGACTGAAAGCAATTAGCTCTTCTTTCTCGATAATGTTGCTGCTTTTTCTGCTTCTCTTCTATTCGCCTTGGTCATCCTCCTCGTCTCATCTACCAACTCCTACCAGATTTACCTTCAGAAGACTCCTCTATGAACCATAAAGCCTGCCAACTTGGCAATCATCATCGCTCTTCTTATCCAGCAAGACAAGGACGAAGTTCTTCTCGTCCCTTTGATCTTGTTCATTCCGATATTTGAGGTTCTTCTCCTACTAGGTCTGTTGGTAGGGGAAGTTTTTATTTTGTTACATTTGTTGATGATTTTCTAGGTGTACTTGGCTATATCTGTTAAAATAACCTTTTGAACTTTTTTCTGTGTTCACTGCATTATACAATGAGATACGTAGACAATTTGATGTTTCTATTAAAGTTCTTCGCAATGATAATGCACGAGAATATATTAGTTAACAATTTTCTGATTTTTGCATGCATCATGACATAATTCATCAAAACAGTTGTCCCTATACTTCTCAACAAAATGATGTTGCTGAGCCCAAAAATCGTCATCTCCTGGATGTTACTGACACCCTTCTCACACAAATGAATGTTCTCCGATCATATTGGGGTTATGCTGTGCTCCTCTCTTGTTATCTCGTCAACCGTATTCCCTATTCGGTTCTTCAGGGCAAAACCCCGCTCTTCATCTTACATCAAGGAGCCCAACCATTTCTTTTACCTCTCCGTGTCTTTGGCTGCACGACGTTTGTGCATTCTTCTTCTCCTGATCATGACAAACTTTCACCTCGCTCGGTAAAATGCATCTTTCTGGGCTACTATCAGACCCAAAAAGGGTATCGATGCTTTGATTCCCTTCTTAGGAAACATTATGTTTCTACTGATGTTATCTTTTTTAAAGATATGTCTTATTTTTCTCTAACTTCTACTATCTCTCCACCTGATGATTCTTCTTTTTTCTTTAACTATTATTTTTGCACCTTCACCTGAACCCTATGTTGTCAAAGGCGCAAGGCGCACCGAGGTGCAAAGGGCCCCTGTAGCCTAGGCGCAAGGCGCAAGGCGCAGGCGCGCGCCCGAGGCACGCAAGACGCAAAAATACGGGGAAAAGGAAATTGAGCGAATTGGGCGCCCAATTCGCTGGAATTGAGCGAATTGGGCGCCCAATTCGCTGGAATTGAGCGCGAATTGGGCGCCCAATTCGCTGGAATTGAGCGCGAATTGGGCGCCCAATTCGCTGGAATTGAGCGCCCATTCGCTGGAATTGAGCGCCCATTCGCTGGAATTGAGCGAATTGGGCGCCCATTCGCTGGAATTGAGCGAATTGGGTGCCCACGTGCGCCTGAGATCATGTTTTTTGTCCATCTCAATTTTTTTTAAAGCAAACATCTTGAAAGGCCCTGTCACGCCTTTGGTGCGCCTGGGAGCCTGTAAGGAGCGTGCCCCGCCTCAGCCGTGCTGAGGCGCGGCAGGCTGCGCCCGGCGCGCCCGACGCCTCAGGCACGTTCCTTGACAACACAGCCTGAACCTACTCCTACTACGCCTCTTTTTCCTCATCCTATACCAGATCCTCCGTCTCCTTATCTGTATTAGACTCATTATCTGCCTTTGAAGCCATTGCTGACAGTTCTCGGGTCGGTAATCTCTCCGACGGATGAATCCACTACAGAAGACAAGTCCGATCTTGACCTTCCTATTGCTCTTCAGAAGGGGGTTAGAACGTGCACTAAACATTCAATTCATGATGTTGTCTCCTATGCCCGTCTTTCTCCAACTGGAAGGAGATTTGCTCTTGCTCTCTCGGCTAATGTTATCCCGACTAGCTATCTTGATATTCCGCATTGGAAAGCGACAATGGATGAAAAAATGTAGACGTTAATCGAAAGAGGTACTTAGACTCTTATCCCTACTCCTCTAGGTACGGTTGTGGTTAGTTGCCGGTGGTTTTTTGTCATTAAGTTTCACCCGGGTAGAACTATTGACCACTATAAGGCTAGACTGCTTGCCAAAGATTTTGCCAGACATATGATGTGGAATTTTTTGATACCTTCTCCCCGGTTGCTCACATTAACACAATTCATGTTCTTTTCTCTGTGACAGTTAATAGAGGTTAAGAGATGTCTCAATTAGATGTAAAGAATGTCTTCCTGTATAGTGATCTGCAAGAGGTGGTATACATGAAACAATATCCTGGGTATGTTGCTCTGAAGGAGTCTCATGTGTGCAAACTACGGAAGGCAATTTATGGCCTCAAGCAATGTCCACGGCCTTGGTTCGACAAGTTCAACTAAGTTGTCTCTCTTGTTGGCCTTCCTCGGGGTTTTGCTGATCACTCTCTTTTCATGCGCAAGACTATTAAAGGCCTCATGGTTCTTGCTGTCTATGTGGATGACGTTCTCCTTACTGGTGATAATAAAAAGAGAATTGATCTAGCAAAAAGACATCTTCGACAATATTTTGTTACAAAGGATATGCGAACTTCTAATTACTTTCTGGGAATAGAGATCTCACGAAAACACAACTCTGTGGTGCTCTCACAACAAAAATATGCGTTGGATCTTTTGAAAGAAACTGGTCTTCTTGGAGTGAGACCTGTTCGTTGTCCGATGACCGTTGGTGATGATAATAGTTGGACTGGGGATTCTTCTCTTCTTCCAGATAGTACTATATATAAACGACTATTGAGAAAACTCATTTATCTGACTGTTAACATACCAGATATTTGTTATGCAGTAGTGAAGGTCAGACAGTTTATGCAAGCTCACAGAGAGTGTCATTTTCGTTCAACCATGAAAATTCTGGAATATGTAAAAGGGTCTCGGGAAAGGGGTTACTATTTCAAAAACATAACCATCTGAAGATTGAAGCATATTCTGATGCCAGCTATGCTGACAATAAAAAAGATAGAAAATTTACGTCTGATTTTTGCACCTTTGTGGGAGAAAATCTTGTTAGCTAGAAAAACAAGAAACAACCTGTTGTGTTTCGATCAAGTGCTGAATCTGAATACAAAGGCATGACCTCGACCACTTGCGAGTTGAAATGGTTGCGTGCCCTTATGTTTGACTTGGGAGAGATATATGATCATCCATTACGTATGTTCTGTGACAACAAAGCTGCTATTTATATATCGAAGGATCCAGTTTTTCATGAAAGGACAAAACACATTGAAGTTGACTGTCACTTCATCAGAGAAGAAATATTTAAGAATCAAATCTGTACTTCTTTCGTCACTTCCGACAAATAACTTGCATATGTCTTTACCAAACCAGTTTTCGCTTCTCTTTTTGATGTTTGTGATAAGCTGCGCATGATTGACATATATGCTCCAGCTTGAGGGGGAGTGTTAGAACTTGGCGGTCTGGCGGTTTGGCAGTCTGACGAACTAAACTTGGCGGTTTGACGGATTAAACTTGGCGATCTGTCGGTTTGATGGTCTGGAGGACTGAACATGGCGATCTGGCAGTTTGGCGGTCTGACAAACTGAGCTTGGCGGTCTATCGATTTGACGGTCTATCAGATTGAACATGACGGACTGGCGGTCTGGCGGTTTGCATTGTGGTTCTGCGCTCCGACGGGCTGTCTTGTGGACAGACGACCTTGGCGGACTGGTTCCAGCAGTGTAGCGGTCTGCATCTAGATGGCCTAAAGATCATTGAAACCTCCTCCTTGATAGGACAAGGAGGCTTGTTCTATCCGTAGTTGTGGACTGACGGTCAGGAGGCTGAAGCCACTGCGGATAGAGGGAGCATGGTGGTCTAACCACTGTTAAGGTTTGGCGGACAGGTGGCTGGAGCTGCTGAAGTTAGACAGATATAGACAACTGACCGCTTATGGTGCTTCTGGTGGTTAGCTGCGGTCTGAGGAGTAAAGACCGATAGACTCTTGATATAAAGCGGATAGCGTGCCTTAACCGCTCAGTTCTTGCTGTCTGAAAGTGTCTGTCCACCAAGTCAGCTTGTTGTAATTGAGTCCCACATTGTCTGTTGTTTTCTCGCTCTTTCTTCTCTCCCTTATAAATAGAGGGTCATATTCATATAAATTAACTTTTTGGTGAATGAAAAAAATTTGTTATTTAGATTTTCTCACAAAAACACATCATTGGGCACGAGGATCAAGTTTTGTTCGAGGAATGTTATGAATGTGAACAAAACATACACATCCAAACATATGAGAGAAAAAGTAGAAGGAATACCCAAAGTATGTAAAGAAGTGTGATTGCCCAAAAGATGAGAAGACATACAATTAATGAGATATGGGACTATAAGAAGGGCATCACCGTAATAGTATTTCAAAAGATACACGATCAATAATAAAGATCTTGTCACTTTAAGAAGAAGACAAATTTTGCATTCAACGTCATTTTGTGCTGGAGAATGGATACATGGTTTGATGAATAATGCCAAGATTACTCAAATAACTTTCAATTTTAAAATTCATATATTCACGACTATTATCATTGTGAAGAGTTTTAGGTGGCGTTTGGCGCGACTGATGGGCTGCAGTGCGGTGGAAACGCAACGCCTTTTTGCAAATAAGCACCGTTTGGCGCGGCTTATTATAGAAACGACGTTTAATTATAACCGTGGTTTTCTCTTATAACCCACCCGCGATTTTTTTCTTCGTTCAGCCGCTGTTTCTTCCTCCCTCTCGATAACCTAGCGCGCGGTTTCCTTCTCCCGATCCAAACGACGACACCGACCACCAATCTTCCCCGACGACCGGCGAATCTCCAACATTTCCCGTCCATGAAAAAGACCGGCGAATCTCCAGCGTTTCCCGTCCACGAAGAAGACCGGGGAATCACTCCTGCTCTCCCTTGCACCGGGGCACATTTCAGGTTTGTTTCTCCGTTGTATCTCAAGATCCCGGTCTTCCAATCTTCCAAAAATCCTAAAATTTCTGCTGACCCGTGTTACCTTGCTTCTTTGCCGCAGGTTCTTTCGTGCGTTGTATTTTTTTGGGTTGTTCCAACCGCGATAGCCACCGTTAACTCTTTCACTGAGGTATACTCCTTCTCCCTTCATCTCCTTTGCATAATTTAGGGTTTGTTTATGTTTTTTGGTTAGGCGTTCGTGAATATTTGCTGTTTGTAATGTTTTTGGATGAGGTTGTATGTGTGTGTGTTGAGTGTGTTTGTATTTGTTATGTTTTTTGAATAGGGTTGTAATGTTTATGTTTTTGTATGTTTGATGGGGTTATATGTGTGTGTGTTTAATATGTGTTTGATGAGTGTGTGCGTGTGTGTGAGAGTTGTATGTGTTGTGTATGTTGTGTGTGTGAGTTGTATCTGTGTGTGTGCTTGTATGTGTGAGTTGTATGTGTGTGTGTGTGTGTATGTGTGTGTGTGTATCTGTGAGTTGTATGTGTTGTGTGTGTGTGTGAGTTGTATGTATGTGTGTGTGTGTATGTATGTGTGAGTTGTGTGTGTATGTGTGTGTGTATGTGTGTGTGTTGTGTGTTTGTGTGTTGTGTGTGAGTTGTATGTATGTGTGTGAGTTGTGTGTGTGTATGTGTGTGTGTGTGAGTTGTATGTGTTGTGTATGCTGTGTGTGTGAGTTGTATGTATGTGTGTGTGTGTGTGTATATGTATGTGTGTGAGTTGTGTGTGTTGTGCGTTTGTGTATGTTGTGTGTGTGTGAGTTGTATGTATGTGTGTGAGTTGTGTGTGTATGTGTGTATGTGTGTGTGTGTGTGTATGTTTGAGTTGTATGTGTTGTGTATGTTGTGTGTGCGTGAGTTGTATGTATGTGTGTGAGTTGTTTGTGTATGTGTGTGTGTGTTATATGTGTTGTTGTGTAGTGTTGTTGTTCATTTTTTTGGACGTGTTTGTTTATTTTTTTAAGGATGGTCAAATACAAAGATGGTGGGGTGGCCGCTTTTTGGGATAATACAGATATCATGTATTTTTGTGACATATGCATTAAAGAGATAGAGTTGGGGAATCGACCGACCACACATTTCAATAAAGAGGGGTGAACAAATGTTATGAAAAAATTTGAGTAGCTGACTAGAAAACAGTATGATAAAGTGCAACTAAACAGCAAATGAGATCATTTGAAGGAGTGGAAATTATGGACGTAGTTGAAACGTGGAGAGACCAGATTGGGTTGGAATGCCTCAAGGAAGACTATAGATGCCTCAGACGAGTGGTGAGATGAAAGATTGAATATATTCCTTTATGCAAATAAATTGTTTTGTTTTTTTTAAAATAAATAAATTTTGACGTTAAATTTATGCATTTTCAGGTTGTTCCGGCAACAAAAAAATTTCGTGACTCTGGAATCCAACTGGACTTGAAGGAGAAACTAAACCTGATGTTCAGTTCTGTTGTTGCTTCAGGACGTCATGCTTGCACCCCCAACACTATCAATGAGATTCCAGAGTCCGTTGATGAGAGAGGAATGTCAGAAGGTGATCCTGAAGACATTGCAGTCTGCGAAGAACCAATGCCACAGGAGACCACAACCACATCTGAAGTCGGAAGGAAAAGAAATAAAAGGAAAAACAAAGTTATTAGCTCCATGTTAGAAGATTTGGCTGAGTCTTCAAATACTATTAGTCGTTGCATCCAGGAGGCACCTACGAGATCGTCTTCTTATGAGTTTAGTATCCGTCGGACAATAGATAAATTAGCCACGTATCCGGATGTGCTCTCTGATGAAGATTTCTATGATTTTGCCATAACTTATTTTATGGACAAAAATCATAGGGAGACTTTCTTGTGCCTTCCGGAAAACATGAACGTGAAGTGGCTGCGTAACCGCTTCAGTAGGGGGGGGGTAGTTTTGTGTAATCTTGTGTCTGCTATTTTAATTTTGTTTTGCTTGTTGTAATCTTTGACAAGTGTTTTTTATACTATTTGGACTGCTTCTAAATTTGAAATGCTGCTAAATTTGTTAGAATTATTCTGCAAAATTCTGTTGTTTTTATGTTACTTTCGTAGTAATAACTGTAACTAATGCATGTGTGCAGTATAATATGTCTACCGATGATTCTGATAATTCAATAGAAGACGAGGAGATTACAAGAAGACAGTATATGATTGCTCATCATCAGAATGTCGTGACAACAATATCTTTGGTATCCGAATATACCTCTATGTTACACATTCCAGTACCACGCATGACTTCAAAACAAACAGGTGACAAGTGGGTTGGAGAGCTTCTTCGCGGACCATGGGTGAGATTTCATGACTCTTTCATGATGAGTCAGGAAATATTTATGGATTTACTGCATTCTCTGGAGGAGAAGTGTGGATTTCAGGGAACCAGAAGGACTGCATCCAGAGAAATTCTAGCTTTGACGATATACATATTATCACATAATGAATCAATGAGAAAAACAATTGAGCGATTTCAGCATTCGATGAACACAGCTAGCAGATTTTTTCTAGAGGTCTTCGCGCTTTGTTACAGTTAGCAAAAGAAGTAATTCGGCCATCAGATAGGTCTTTTAGTAGCACTCCGCTAGAGGTTCTGTATGATAGACGTTACATGCCGTTTTTTAAAGACTGCATTGGGGCAATAAAAGGTACTCATGTGCACGCGTGCATACCAGTTGGAAGTCAAGTACCGTACGTTGGGAGACACGACAGTCCAGCTCAAAATGTCATGACTGCTTGTGATTTCAACATGTGCTTGACTTTCGTTATGACGGTTTGGGAGGGATCAACACACGATAGTCACATTTTCAATTTTGCCACAAGTGATTCCCGTTACAACTTCCCACATTCTCCTCCAGGTAACCGCCAAAAAAGTTTGTTTATTAATTAATATAAAAAAATTGTTGTTAAATAATTTTTAATAATTTATAGGAAAATATTACTATGTGGATTCTGGTTATCCGGTACAAAGAGCCTACTTGAAACCGTATCAAGATACACGGTACCATTTACCAGACTTTGCTCGCGGAGGGCGTCGAGCAGAAGGACGTCAAGAGACGTTTAATCATGCACACTCATCGCTTAGAAGTGTGATTGAACGATCATTCGGGATTTGAAAGAAGTGAGCTATACTGCGGGACATGCCAAGCTATCGCTTTGACAAACAAGTAGAAATTGTGCTCGCCACAGTGACTTTACATAATTTCATTCGTCGGCACCATTCACGTGTCAATATTTATTTTAGTGAGTGCGAGCACAGGAGTCGTGATCATGAGATGACCTCACAAGGGCGGCAGGAAACATGCACTGACACTGCAGGTGGTGTAGAGGAGATGATCGCGCTACGTAATATCATAGCAGAGCAGTTGTATGAAACTAGAACATAATACAAAAAGACCGGTATTGGTACTATAAAATATCTGTATCGAACATTTTTTTGGGTGCTGATGTTATTTTATTAAAAAAAATATGTTTGTTCCAAAAATTAAATTGTTCGTAATTAAAAAATAGGAAAACAAATTTCACTCAAAACTCCGTTTTGTTTCCAAACAACTTTTTGAAAACTCCGTTTTGCAAACTCCATTTCACCCAAACAGTTTTAACAAAACTCTATTTTCTGGAATCAGCATTTTTTCTATCAGCAGCTTACCATCAGCAGCTTACCATCAACAACATCACAACCAAACAGAGGCTTAATGAGATATGCGACTATAAGAAGGGCATCACTGTAATAGTATTTCGAAAGATACACGATCAATAATAAACATCTTCTCACTTCAAGAAGATGACAAATTTTGCATTCAACGTCATTTTGTGCTGGAGAATGGATACATGGTTTGATGAATAATGTCAAGATCACTCAAATAACTTTTAAATTTAAAATTCATATATTCATGACTATTATCATTGTGAAGAGTTTTAATGGTTGCGTCAAATTGATTAGAATGTGAACAAAACATACACATCCAAACATATGAGAGAAGAAAAGTAGTAGAAGGAATACCCAAAGTATGTAAAGAAGTGTGATTGCCCAAAAGGTGAGAAGACATACAATTAATAAGATATGCGACTATAAGAAGGGCATCATCGTAATAGTATTTCGAAAGATACATGATCAATAATAAACATCTTGTCACTTAAAGAAGATGACAAATTTTGCATTCAACGTCATTTTGTGCTGGAGAATGGATACATGGTTTGATGAATAATGCCGAGATCACTCAAATAACTTTCAAATTTAAAATTCATATATTCACGACTATTATCATTGCGAAGAGTTTTAATGGTTGCGTCAAATTGATTAGAAATCATCTTTGAAAATTTTGAAAAAGTGGGAACATTTCACTCTTACTACGCATTAAATAAACCAAGATTGTGCGAGAATATCAATCAATAAAGGTTACAAATCAATGATAACTAGAGATGTAAGCAACAGAGTAATGACCCCGTACATCACTATAAATAATATGAAAAAATACAGTACAAGGCTTAGACATATGATTAAA
The DNA here is from genome assembly GCA_039583875.1 of Platanthera guangdongensis. Classification (NCBI taxonomy): domain Eukaryota; kingdom Viridiplantae; phylum Streptophyta; class Magnoliopsida; order Asparagales; family Orchidaceae; genus Platanthera; species Platanthera guangdongensis. The sequence continues at coordinate 29,858,827 of CM077153.1, read as the reverse complement.
AGAGACACACTTATGTTTAACAAGTTCACAAATATCACGAATAAAGGTTTGGAGTACAAACGATGAAAAACTAGGAAATAAAGCCTGCATAGTAGTAGCAGAGGGATGACCCAAGCGACAATACTTGGCAGACAACAGGGAAAGCTAGTGATCATGAAGAGCCAGAGGAACAGCAGTATCAAATACATACAATCCATCTCGCATCCTACTAGGGCCAATACCTTCTTCATTTGCAGGTCCCAAAAGACATAGTAAGAAGGAAGGAAAGTGACACAGCAGTAGAGTTTGTAATATGACTAACAAATAAGTGGTTGCGAGTAAAATAAGGAACATGTAGAGCATAAGTCAAGGTACGAGCAAGAGCAATTGATGGATCTCATTTTTGCAATGCAGGAAAGAGTTCCATCAACGATGCTTACCTTGTCTTTGTCGAACAATGGTGAATATGTAACAAAACCTGACGATGACCCATTCATATGGCGAATGGCTCAAGTCAATGATCCAATGAGTTTTAGGCGGTACGGTAGCATAACGAGCACTTAGAGTACTTGAATGGGAAAATGATGAAGATGGACCAGTACTGGGCCCAGAGGATAACCCCTGCATCATGCATCAGAGAATTATTATCTCTTCAGTAGAAAAGGACCCAGGTAGAGAAGGAGGCTCAGAGATCTGGCCACCAGAGGTACTGTCATCCCTGAACTCAGTCAGGTGAGCAGAGCGAGGAGAGATAAAACTAAGTCCACGACCATGTCCTCCACGGGGTACCATTCTACCTCTCGGTAGAGGGAACCCATGCAATTTGATGTAATTGTCGTAGTATGCCAACTCCGGCACAATAATCACATATCAAGTGGTGTTTGTGTACGGGCCTTGGCTTAAAGTCCCTAGTATTCGTGCCTCCAGTATGAGAGGAAGCTAGTGCATAACCACTAGTGATGACCTCTAAACTCCAAGACTGACGACGGTCATATCCTATTGGACAATGCTATAGGTATTTGACAACGAAGGGACCAGAGTGCGACCAAGGATCTGAACAATGATTTGATCAAAGTCCCCGTATAAGCCATGTAGAAATTCAAGCACCTTGTTTTGATCTTCATGAGCATGAACAAGGATCACACCAACGAAGCAAATAAGGTTGAGGGAGACAATGATTATACTCCTGATATAGCTGAGTGAACTCCAAATAATAAGCGGATGGTGGTCGATCACTCCGTCGAAAGAGAAAGATCTTCCTTCGTAGCTGAAATATCTGAGTGATGTTTCCTTTCTAAGAATATGTGGATTCATCACGACTCAAAATGTCCACAACGGTATTCAATAATAGATAGTTTCGTGCAATAGTTTTTTGCATGGAATTAATCAACCATGACATAACTAAAGAGTTCTTTGATTCCCATTGTTCTTAATTGGACACAGTCATCATTGGCTCCTTAATAGCATTGGTAACGTAGCCAAACAATCGTCAACTCTTAAGAACCAAGGCAATAGATCGAGGCCACAATAAATAATTTGCAGCGTCAAGACGAATTGTGGTAATTTGAGAGGTATTATGATCGTGCCCAATCAAGGTAGATCCAACGGGTCGTGAGCCTTTATAAGAATCAATTACATCAGACATTATGAGATCAGAGAACAAAAAGCACTGAAGAATTTTGGATTTGGTCACAAATAGCCACCGGAAGATCGCCGGAAAAACTCCGTTACCGTTTACATTTTTGGTCACCACCAATAGCACCGCCCAAGATCCTTGAGCATTCAAGTTTTGAGAGTCGAAGTCAAACAATGCTTGAAGGAGGTATATCCCTTTTCATGTGTGGAAGCATATGGAGGGGAAGACCACTAGATCGATGATATAGAAAAATCTAGTGAAGCCCTCAATCAATCCTCCTAGTATGTGATAGAGGACGAAAACGGGAAACTTTTATGGAAAAAAGTAGGCAAATGAAGCGATTGTCGGAGGAGACATCCGGCGTCAATTGGCCCGTGTGCCGATTAGTACTCTACGGGAAGGCAACACATGCGGCGGTAGGGGAGAGAACAAAGGATCGGCCGAGATGTTAGGAACGAGTGGATGAAGGATTGGCGGAAGTGAACGAACGAAGTTGGCGGAGCTGTTTATGCTGAAACTTCACAATAATAGTATATTACGGAATTCAAGAGATACCCTCTACTTATAGTAGAGGGTATTACAAGGACTTGAACAATAAATAAGTAGTAACTAATTACTTCTAACATTATTATTTAATGAGCCCGATGAAATAACCGAAGAAGGCCATTCAATTGAACGTAAGAAAACAGGCTGAATAGAATTTATAATATACCCAACAATTATAAATCCCCCATAGTTCTTGACTTATGATTAACATAAACACTTGGTGCTTTTAAGTTCCATCATATTTTGCTTAAAGAGTATTTCCATGACAAACTTTACTGTATCTTATCTTTTCAGGTAGAGTTGAAAGAGTATTTTTCTGGTCAAACTCTTCATGCAGTTGCAGAAGCTCCAAAGGAGGCCCTTCCTCGGGATTGTCGGCCCAGTTTTGACACTGCTTGGATGACTAAAATGAAGTTCAAGGTTTGCAGTTTTCATCTACAGTCTTCTATAATTCCTCCTTTCATAATAAAATTGGTTTAACACCTCAAACAACAAACGAGGATTCATAAAGGCAACCTAAATAGTTGGGATAATGTTAGTGATGATATGATGCTTGTACTGACTGAATCAACTTAAATTGGGTGCTAGGGTTTACAAACGTGCTTTACTATAAGCCTATCTCATCAGCTTATGTTTCATTTGGTGACTTGGGTATTTTCAGAAACAATTCAATTATATGGGTCTTGGAAAATTTACTTACATTGCGTGATTATAAATATTGTACTGTATATCCCACGCTGAGATGTTCACCTCATATCATGCAAGTTTCTAGTCATGTTCAGCTACAACCTACATTTACATTTTTTTGATTTTCTTTCTCTTTTTTAAAACTCAAATTTGATGGGGATTATTGGAGTTATCAGGATATTATATTCATAATATTGTAATATTGTATTAATGTATTTGAGCTTATATATATATATATATATATATATATATATATATGATTGCCTCCAATTAGAGGCAAGGGGTTTCATTATTCGACATGGTATCAGAGGGACTTCACCCATTCTAGGGTTTTCCCCGCCGCCTGCTGCTTCCGCGTCTCGCCGCTTCGGGAGCTTCTCGCGTCCCGTTGTCTTCTGTTTCGCGCGTCGGGGGCTTCGTCGCATCGGGGGCTTTCACCACCTGCTTCCATGTTTAGCCGCATCGGGAGCTTCGCGTCCAGCGCCAGCGGCGTCGTCTCTTGCTGGCTGCTGCTCCTCCCGATGTTTTTTAGGAACGGCCGCGTCCGCAGGCTTCCCCCCTCGATTCCGCAGCCTCCTAGTCCCGCCAAAGTCTTCTCCAGTGGTTTCTCCACCCATGCTCCTTGGTTTCTCCTTGGAGACCTAATGGCGTCTTCGTCGTCTCCATGGCGTCGTTCTTCATTCGTTGTATGTGATTTTTCATTTTTCTTCGTCCTTCGGTCCCCGATCTCCTTTGCGGGAGGGATCTTGCTACTCGTTATTTCTGTGCTTCATGGATTCCAAGGATACTTATGACTCTACGGGACGAATTACTAGCGTCCTTCTCGATAAGAAAAATTATTCTTCATGGGCGACTTCGATGAAAGTGGCTCTTGCCGGCCGGAGTAGGCTTTCCTGGATTACCGGCGGCCTCTGATGCCCAAACCGACTGACAAAGATGACAAGAAAGAGGAGCTAGTCAAATGGTCGACTGAAAAGTACATGGTTCTTGGATGGATTCAGTGCTCGATGGAGTCTCGCATCTTCAACCAGTTCATGCATTTTGAGGATATCTCCGAGCTGTGGTCCGCTCTCCAGCGCACTTTTGACCACGCACATGTTGATGCCCAAATTTTCGGGATTTTTCAGAACATCGCTTCCGCCACACAGGGGGAGCGCTCTGTTCAGGAGTATTTCACTTACCTTCAAGACCGCTTTCTTGAGCTTAACGATCTTGAGCCTCTCAGTGCCCTGAAGTCTTCTAATGATATCACCCTCATTCGGAAACAACGCCAGAGACGGGATACATACCAGTTCTTGATGGGGCTTCGTCCCGAATATGAGTCTACTAGTACTTTGATCGTGGGGATGTCACCTTTGCCAGATCTCCTTGAAGCCTACTCCATTGTTGTAGAGCATGAAAAACGAATGCAGAGACAATCTAGTCTTCCCGACGTTCGGGCTACCACCTCTCTCCCTACTGAGCAGATGGCCCTTGCAGCTTCCTACCGCCCTCCCACCTCTGGCACTCGTAGCCGCGGTGGTCGGGTTCTTCTACTCAGCCTGGTGGTCGTGGCTCTTCTGGGGGTCGTGGCTTTACGGGTCCTCCTGGACCTTGCTCTCACTGTGGTCGTCTCTACCATGATCGCAGCCGTTGCTATCAGCTATACCCACACCTGCGGGGCTCTGGGCGTCCTACTCTTGGTAGTGTCCCCAAGCACACTGTTGCTTCTGCTGAATCTTCCGAGCCCATCGAGCGCACCGTGGGTACCAACTCCTCCGACTTCTGTCAGATGATGACCCAGTTTCAGCAGTTTCAACAATTTCAGCAGTCTTAGCCTTCACTACTGTCTTTGCTTCCACTCTCTCTTCTTCCTCAGGTACTCCATTTGCTTACTCCGCAACCATGGTTGACCAGGATTCGTCACCCTGGGTGATTGACTCTGGTGCAACCGATCATATGATAGGTACGTCTTCCCATCTGTTTCAGGTTGTTCCCTGCTCCCACCGGGACGTGCTCCTTGCTGATGGCTCAGTTACTCCTGCCCTTAGTCGGGACCCGACCCCTCTCTCTTCCTCTCTCTCCCTTGACTCTGTTCTTCTTGTCCCTCAGTTGACTCTCAACATTTTATCTTTTAGTAAAATTACTCGCACTTTGAACTGCTCAGTAATCTTCTTCTCTGATTGTTGTGTTTTTCAGGACCTGAGATCCGGGAGGACTATTGGTACGGGATATGAGAGGAATGAGATGTACTACCTGAAGCTACCTCCTACCACTGCTGCTACCACCACCACTGCTACCTTCCCGCCTACGTCGTCTGCTGCTCATACTGCTTTGTCGTCGAGCTCGCTTTGACACACACGTCTCGGCCATGCCAGCCCTCAGCGGATGTTGTCTGTTTGTCCTGATGTGTCTTTTGTTTTTCCCTTTCGCTGTGATGTATGTGAGCTGTCCAAACACACACGCAGGCCGTATGTTCCTTCTGTTAGTCGTGCTACTTCATGTTTTGAGTTAGTTCATTCTGATGTGTGGGGCCCTGTTCCCGTTGTATCATTTGATGGTTTCTCGTACTTTGTAACTTTTATTGATGACTATCTACGAAGTACAGATACGCCAAAAACAGGGCCGTACTCGTACCAGGTACGTTTCCGGTACAGATACGCGTACCGCACGCGTCGGTTCGCTATTATCGCGATTTTAGGTTATTTGGCCTCATTCGCTGCCGCTCCAGATCTCGTGCCGCTCCCGATCCCGCTCCAGATCTCGTGTCGCTCCCGATCCCCGCTCCCCGCTCCAGATCCCGTGTCGCTCTCGATCCCCGCTCCCGTCCTGCTCCAGATCCCGTGTTCGGCGATCCCTATCGATCCCTGCTGCCGACGATTGTTGCCGACGATCACTGTAAGTTCTTCTTCTTCAGTTTCTGATGCAATTAAGCGCACCTGATTGGTATTTTTTGCACACATGTAGTTATATGATTTTGTTATTGATGAAAATAATCTTACACAGTTAATCTTTAGCCATTGGTGTTCTTATACATACACATTATACTAAATCTTATTGTCTTTTTTCAAAAAAAATTATTACAGAAACATGATTCATGTTTGTTGTTGTAGGCTTTTTTTGTGATACATATGCATATACTTTTAAGCATGTAGTACCAGTGTACCACTATAGGATGACAACATTTGTTTGTTTAGTTAGAATTCATATAATCATTTTTTATGTTGAATTTTTATGATAAGTATACTTTCAAATTTATTTATTGAGTCAAACATGTCCTGAATTATTTATTGAGTTAGAATTCATCTTTTTCTTATTACAGCAATTATGGCTCAATCATAATCTCCTATTAGTGTCACTGGTTCAATTTCTACCGCAGCAACAAGTAGATTTATTTCTGATGATGCAAGTAGGGATGATAATGCTCCACTTTGGGATTATGTATCTCTTATCCATAGTAGAGAACTTGGTGGCGGAAACAAAAAATGGAAATGCAATTTTTGTGAGATAGATTTAAGTGCATATATATTTATTAAATTTAATACAACGCATCCCGCCGTACACGTATCTTTGATTTTAAAATTTTTCCGTACCGCCGTACCGGATACGTATCGTACCCGGTACCCGTACCCGTACCAGTGTTTCCTAGATGGCTATTCTCGTTGCTTATGGGTTTACCTCCTCAAACAAAAATCCGAGGTCCCATCAGTTTACTCTCATTTTTCACGTATGATACAAACCCAGCATGGTACATCAGTTCATATCCTCCGCTCTGGCAATGGAGGTGAGTATATTTCTCGTCCCTTTGATCTCTTCCTCCGAGATGAGGGTACTCTACACCAATTTTCTCTTCCGGGGACCCGGGGCAGAATGGGGTGACAGAACACAAAAACCGCCACCTCCTAGACTCTGTTCGTTGCCTTCTTCGGGGAATGAATGTCCCTAAGTCCTGCTTGAGTGCTGCTCTTCTTACAACATCTTTTCTCATTAATCGTACTCCCTCTCGTCCTCTCAGTGGCATTAACCCCTATAGTATCATCCATCCTTCTGTCTCTGCATTTCCCATCCCTCTCCGGGTCTTTGGTTGTATCTGTTTTGTCCAGAATCGCCGCCCCACTCGGACTAAACTCGACGACAGGACCATCCGCTGCCTATTCCTTGGCTACTCGACTACCACTAAGGGTTACCGCTGCTTTGATCCCCAGTTGTGCTGTGTCATTCAGTCTATGGATGTGACATTTCATGAGGAGGTTCCCTTCTTTCCTGCACATTTGACCCCTCCTGCACTTCGCACTATTGTGCAGCCTCTCCCAGTCGTATCTCCTCCATCAGATGCTGCCCCTTTTGCTGCTCCGCCTGTCCTGCTAACTTACTCTCGCCGCCCTCCGCCACCTCCACTCGGTGCACTCCTTTCTCCTCCAGTCCCGGATCTGCCGCTCCTTCCGGTCGCGGGTATCTCTCTTGAGCCTCTCTCCTCTACTTCTGTTGATTTACCTATTGCCCTTCGCAAGGGCAAGCGTACTTGTGTTCACTCATCGGTTACTGAGCACCCATTGGCTAGTGTTGTTTCCTACTAGCGTTTCTCACCCTCTTACCGGGCTTTTGTGGCTGCTGCTGATTCTGTCCAGCTACCTACCTCGACTGCTAAGGCTCTCCTTGACCCTCGGTAGGTTCAGGCCATGGAGGAGGAGATGTCTGCTCTCCGTCGTACTGGGACATGGTCTCTGGTTCCTCTTCCTCCCCGGAAGCACACAGTTGGATGCAGATGGATTTACACCGTGAAGTACTCTGCTGACGGTACTATTGATCGCTACAAGACTCATTTGGTGGCCAAGGGCTTTACTCAGGCTCCGGACGAGTTCGGTGCCACGTTTGCTCCCATGGCCAGTGTACGCCTTCTGCTCTCGCTTGCGGCCTCTCGGATGTGGCCTCTCCACCAACTCGATGTCAAAATGTCTTCCTGCACGACGAACTACGCGAGGAGGTATATATGGCTCCTCCTCCACGGTTTGCCCTTAAGGGGGAGTATTCATGGAGAGTTTGCCAACTGCACAAATCTCTGTATGGCTTAAAGCAGTCACTGCGTGCCTGGTTCGAACGGTTCAGCTTGGTCATCCTTCAGTCTGACTTCACTTAGTGTTGTGCTGATCACACTTGCTTCATTCGTGCCACTCCCGAGGGACGTCGTGCCATTGTTCTGGTCTATGTTGATGATATTATTCTCACCGGGGATGATCCCTCTGGCATCTCTGAGGTGAAAGCTACACTTCGTTCAGCCTTCGAGGTGAAAGATCTTGGACCTCTCCGCTACTTCCTTGGGATTGGAGTAGCCCGCTCACGACAGTACATCTCTATATCGCAACGAAAGTACACCTTAGATCTTCTTCGGGACACGGGTCTGCTTGGATGTCGTCCTGCAAGTACTCCTATGGACATCAACCATCGCCTCCATGCTGAATCTGGGACACCAGCGGCTTGTTGGCCGTTTGATATACATGACCAATACCAAGCCCGACATCAGCTTCTCAGTGGGCATTTTGAGCCAGTTTATGCATTCTCCCAGGACATCTCACCTAGAGGCTGCTCGACGTGTCCTCCGCTATCTTAAGCGCGCTCCTGGTCTTGGGCTGTTCTATCGGGCTGGCAGTGCCACCCGTCTCTCCTGCTTCACGGATGCAGATTTTGCTGGATCTTTGACGGATCGACGCTCTACGTCAGGTTTTTGTGTATTTCTTGGTGATCATCTTGTTTTGTGGCCTAGTAAGAAACAATCTATTGTATCTCGGTCGTCTGCTGAGTCAGAATACCGCGCCATGACACACGCCGTTACCGAGTTGGTTTGGCTTCGATCGCCGCTGACTAAACTTGGCCTATCTCTTGTTGATGGCTCGACTCTCTACTGTGATAATAAGTCTGCTCTCCTTCTTACCCTGGATTCTGTGCTACATGAGCGCACCAAACACATCGAGATGGATGTTCATTTTCTGCGTGATCACGTTCGGTCGTTCGTACTGGGACTGTCCTTCCAACTTACGTTCCCTCGGGTGACCAACTCGCTGACGCCTTCACTAAAGCGGTTGGTCCTACTCGTTCAGATCTGACCATTTCCAAGCTGGGCATGATTGACATCTTTGCTCCAGCTTGAGGGGGAGTATTGGAGTTATCAGGATATTATATTCATAATATTGTAATATTGTATTAATGTATTTGAGCTTATATATATATATATGTGATTGCCTCTAATTAGAGGCAAGAGGTTTCATTATTCGACAGGGATCACGTCATGGAAGGGTTTATATGATGATCAAAGCTATTTATTTTATGTGGATTTGTGATTTATATTTTTTGTATTTTATTTTAATATATTTTGGAAGGCATCATGATCGGAGAATCATGACCGTCTGTAGAGACTCCTTAGTCTATAAATAGGGATAAAATGCTCATATAGAGGGGGATCAAAAGTTGAAGCGAGAAATTTATCCTTTGGTCATCCGGTGCTGAGTTGGAAACTAGGTGTGAAGCCTTGGGTCCCCTCCCTTGTATTGCCTTGGCCGTCCACCTCCCTTAGGTTCAAGTTTTTGTTTTCTAGCACTCAGCCATATATACTACATTATTTGTTCCCTTAAATAGGAATTCACTTGATCGTGATTGATGTGTCATATTATTTATAATTTCAGTTTTTTGCAAGTCTAGTCACCAAATACGTGTCTAATTCATTTAGTCATTCATGTAGTCGACCTATACTTTGCTAGACTTGTTTTGTGTTCGTTTGATACCATAGCGCCAGGTTTAGGCGTAGTCTAAGATACACAAGAATAAAGTCCATAGATCATTCATGATATGTAATATTAGTTATCTAGCACGATTTAGTCAAAGTCATAATGATCATCCTCTAGGCTACCGTTGTTACTACTCTCCTCTATTCGGGGATCCCGAGTTCATTTATGCTCGACCCCAAGCAACTCATCAAGAGAGACAACCACATTATTTCCTGGGATATTATTAATATTATTCATCCCCTCAATTTGAGGATCCAAAGCCACTTTACATTCAACCTCATTAAACTTCTAAGAGGTGTCACACCCTTATGATGATTATCCTCACCCCCAACCCTCCATTCGTAAGATTCATGTTAATTCTTTGACATGACTCGATGTTTATTAGAAGCCTCATAGATGCCTCCATTCTGAAAATGTCACTCATTGATGTCAACTACTGACCTCCAAAAACCTATGTCAACTTGTTTTGACCGCATAGACTCACTTTGATCACATTAAAAATTACTAAATTTTAGGTTCAATATAATACGACCTAAGAGGTTGGGTCATAGGTGTAACATCTTGCCTGCACAAACAATATAACATCAGTCCGGTCGGGGCCCTACGACATACCATACACACAAAGTAGACATTAATATAAGACAAAATGAAAACTACTCAGAGAAAAGTAAGCACTAGCAGAAGCTTAAGAACAACTTGAGAATGTCCACATTTACTAAAGGAATGCTCCAACATAGCTTCAACCTTATAACCTTACATCAAATCATGTATCAAAGCAATAAGCCAAAGCACTGATCAAAACATCGGCTTGCAGGACGAATAGTGTAAAGCTATGAAGCACGGATACTTCACCGAAGGCAGCATACCCATACCAGATACGTATCAGGTACCGGCACGTACCCGATACTCGATGGATACACCTATGTGGACACACTTGGACTTAGCACATCATTCTGTATACTGTGATAAAGAGTCTGTTTTTCTAGAGTAAACAAATGTTGGCTCTATGTTAAGAAGCGTTATTACTTCCAATTAAGTTGTGTATCTGTACCGAGTATGTTTCTGGTATCGGTACGTTTGTGTTACAAATACGTGTATTGAACGTGTTGATTGAACGCAAGTTATTAACAAAATGGCTAACTTGTCTTTAGACTAACCAGAGATTGAAGATGTTGATCTCGAACAATGAAGCTGATCTCCAACAATGAAGAAGAAAAAAAGACTGATAAATAGCTTAAGTTTAATTTTATCTCTTTTGGTTAAACATATAATATGTTAAATTACATTTACGAATGCTGAATGTTTGAAAACTTCATGTTATGTTTCATTGATTTGTGAACTTGTACTTCAAGTTATGATTTATGTTTAATATTTCGATGTTTTGAGAACTATTTATTGCACTTATGATATATAAATATATATTATATTTGTTAGAACGTATCATGACGTACCTGTATCCCCCTTTTTAAAATTTTGTCGTACCGCCGTACCGGGCACGTATCGTATCCGATACCCGTGCTCGTACCGGTGCTTCCTAGATGTAAAGCAATAAAAAGTGAAATCATTCATTTGCAATTCAGCTTTGGGCTTTATGCCCGCTATTTCCCGCCACGCTCTGCGGCACCTGCACCAACCACAAGTAACTGTTTCGCTTTGTTGGTTACATGGAAATCTTCGGGTTAACCCAACCATCGTAACTTGCATACCTAGATCCCCCATTTTATATGCTCAACGTAGAAGATTGATTGTGTTTGAAACTTCACTATGTGTAGCTTAGTCGCACTTTTATTATTTTGATACACATTGTTTGTTGCGGCGTACTTGCAGGTGAGCACTGTCCCGCCTCGGAGTCCGCACTGATGGCCGGCGGAGGGATCGTTGCAAGATTTTGTGGTCGACTCATAGCAACATTAGCGTAGAGTGTCTAGTGCCTATGCATAGTCATCTTGAAGATGAGACTCAAATAAGAGACTCATCTGCAAGAGATAGCTATCCTGAAAATATCACTATGTGATGTCAACAACTGACCTCCAAAAACTTATGTCAACTTATTTTGACGCATAAACTTTCACTTTGACCACATTAAAAATTACTTTAAGCACATAAACTATAGGTTCAATGTAATACTACCTAAGTGGTTGTGATGGAGATCGCGATGATCTGATACTCATTCAGACGATCCGAGTCAACAGATGCATCCCGATGATTATTTCAAGTCAATTTCATGTATTTATTTTATATTTCTTAGTTGTATTGACACCTGATCGGTTTAGACATTCTAAGCCGTTTGATCTGGGTGCCTTATTTTAGTTATGATGTATTTAAACATGCATGGGGTGAGGCTGAGCGTATCGAAGGTTAGTTTGCAGGTTACGAACCGTCAGTCGTAGGTTCCTCTCAATGCGATTCCGACCGATCTCCCCTTTGTGCGACGCCCCTCCTCTACCGCCAAGCCACCGTAAGCCCTTCCTCCTTCCCCCCGCGTTCCCCCTATCCTCTTCAATATCCCTATCCTGTAGCTCTCTCCTATCTACCAGATCTACCCACGAAAACTCCTAATCCTACAAACCCCAACTTCATCCCTCCCATTTCCATTCAATTTCAGCCCAAATCCACCCGAATCCACCCAAATCTACCTGATTCAAACTTTCTTGACTTATTCATGTCTATTTAGTAAGTTTCAGCCCTCACCCTCTCATTCTCGCTTCATTTCCCCCTAGGAAGACTCGATCCGGATTTCTTGATTGTTTCTTTGCCAACTTAGCATGCAGCCCTTGGATTTAGCCATCCCCCTCTGCCCTCTAATTTTGGCAACTGTCCCACCTTCCAGTCCCTCCAGCCCTCCAATATTCTGACCTCAGTCCCGTACTTTGATATATGTTGAGTGAGCTCAAAACTTATATGTATTGCTTGTATCAAAATACAAGGAGAGAATACAAATATATAGGAGAGAAAAGGAGAGAAGAAATCCTATACAATGATGTGAGACTAATAGGAGAAGAAGGAAATAAAATAGAACAAGGGCCTAATAATGGGCCATTTACATGAGCTTTTCTAACACTCCCCTGCAAGCTGGAGCGTACAAATCGTATGCACCAAGCTTGGACAAGCACTGATAGAAGAGTGTACTGGGAAGAGCTTTAGTGAGCACATCCGCAACTTGTTCTGTCCCGGGAACATGCTTCAGGTCAATTTTCTTCATTTGAACTTTTTCTCTGATGAAGTGACAATCAACTTCAATATGTTTAGTTTTCTCATGGAATACCGGGTTTTTTGGCAATATGTATCGCCGCTTGGCTATCATAAAGGAGAAGGGCTGGGGAAGGAAGTTTTATGCCCAGATCTGTAAGAAGACTTTCCAACTATGTTAGTTCAGAAACTACAGACGCCATTGCCCGGTATTCAGCCTCAGCAAATGATCGAGCCACAACCGCTTGTTTCTTGCTCCGCCACGTAATCAAGTGTCCTCCGAAATATGTGCAAAACCCACTGGTTGACCGTCGATCATCAAGAGAACCAGCGTAATCAGCATCAGAGTAAGCTATCAATGTAGGAGCTGAAGATGAGGTCTTGTAGACAATCCTTGACCGGGGGCCGTTTTGAGGTATCTGAGAATGCGTTCAACGGCGTGAAGATGAGATATTCACGGGGAATGCATATATCGGCTGACAATACCAACTGCGAAAGATATATCCGGTCTAGTTATCGTGATGTAGATCAATTTTCCAACTAGACGGCGATAGTATTCAGGATTCTCGAGTAAGAGATCTGAGTCGGAAGACTGAGCACATAACTTGTGATTGACATCCATTGGGGTATTGATCGGCTTATAACACGAGTAACCTGCATCCTGAAAAAGGTCGAGACAATACTTCCGCTGGGAAAGGACAAGACCATCTGACCGTCTAGCAACCCCAAGGCCCAAAAAATACCGGAGGGGTCCCAGATCCTTTGTTTGAAAAACTGTACCGAGATGTCGTTTGACCTCCTGTATGCCCTTTGAGTCATGTCCCGTAATTATGATGTCGTCAACATATTCTAACAGAAGAACCGTGCCCATTGTACGGTGGCGAGTGAACATCGAGAAGTCTGCCGTGCTTCGAGAAAAACCAACCTCCCGAAGAGCCTTGCTGAACCTGTCGAACCATGCCCGTGGTGATTGTTTGAGGCCATACAGAGCTTTCTTAAGGCGACAAACCTGAGACTCCCCGTGGTCTCAAACCCGGGAGGTTGCTGCATATAGACAGTTTCCTGCAAGTCGCCATTCAAAAAGACATTCTTAATATCCAGTTGCAGTAAGGGCCACCAGCGATGGACAACCACTGAGATAAGAACCCGAACGGTGTTGAGTTTGGCCATCAGAGAAAAATTTTCCTCATAGTTCATCCCGTGTTTTTGGGTGAAGCCCCGGGTGACCAGCCGAGCTTTCAGACGGTCAATCGTCCCATCAACGACATGTTTGACGATGAAGACCCACTTACACCCAACGGTTTCTGACCCGGGGGAAGTGTGCGAGAGTCCAGGTCTGGTTGGCCCAGAGAGCAGCCATTTCCTCCTCCATGGTAGCCTTCCAGCCAGGATGTTGTAGCGCTTCCTGCACAGTGTTAGGAACCAAAATGGAGGAAATAGAAGAGACAAATGTGTGTAGTTGGGGAGAGAGGCGATGCAGGAAGACATAATTCACCAGAGGATGAGCGGTGGAGGGAGATACCTGATCAGCAGGGCGCGGGGTAGCCGAGGATGAGGCCGATTGCAGAGGGGTAGCGGAACGAGGAGGAAGGCGGCGAGTGTAGACCTGGATAATTGGTGGCTTGGAGGGAGCAGGAGCAGGGTTAGAAGGACGTAGGGAAACATGCGCAGTAGTAGGGATGACGGGTCGGGGTATAGGCAGTGGTGGACATGTTGTCGGGGAGGAAGGAGCTGGAGGTGGGGAAAAGAAAGGTTGATGTTCCCAAAAAGTAACATCGGCGGAGACGATGACCTTCCGGGTTACCGGAGAGTAACACAGGTATCCCTTCTGAGTGCGAGAATAGCCGACGAAAATAGTTTTAGCTGCTCGAGGATCCAACTTATCCGAGGAGGGACCCAAGAGGTGAACGAAGCAAGTGCAGCCAAAGACCCATAGTGTGATAGGGAAGGCCGGAGTGGAGGGGAATAGGAGGCTGAATGGAGTGACAAAGTTGAGAACCGAGGAAGAGAGACGTTTGATGAGGAAACATGCAGTGGATACCGCAAAGTTCCAGTAAATTTTTGGAACATGCATTTGAAGCATGAGGGAGCAGACAACATCTAGGAGGTGGCGGTTCTTTCGTTCGGCAATTTCATTTTGTTGGGGGGTGTAGGCACAAGAGGTTTGATGAATAATACCAAATTCTGCACATATATTGACAAATTCATGGCCGATGTATTCGCGAGCGTTTTCTGTGCGCACTGTTTTGATAGTTGTGGAGAATTGCGTTCAAGTTTCTTGTATAAAGTCGCGAAATATGCGAGGAAGCTCGGAGCGATCACGAAGTAGGTAAAGCCAGGTTGTGCGAGAATAATCATCAATGAAAGTGTTGGGTATTGTATCCACAATGTACCTGATTTGAAGAAGCCCCTGGACAAGCTAAGGTCAATAGACTATGTATTTGATAAACTTTTTCTAGTTGTGCTTGTAATTTTTCCACGCTAAGTGCACACCAATGTCAGGGTGCAGTAGGTCAATATACACGGGTCTGCACGACGTAATCACTCGTTGAGCAGATCAGTGTGTTGGCCTACGTGTACTCTCTCTATTGGAGTGCACTTACTTTCAAGTACATGACCGTTCATGTGCAAGAGAAGACAAGGCGCAAGGAGGATCAAGGAGTAGCTCCTGGGTGGAAGACGAAAAATCATCCAAGGCAAATTCGACGAGAATCACCAAGTGATTCTCGCCGAATCGGCGGCGAGAATCATCAGTGATTCTCGCCGACTTCTTCTGGCCATCTCAAAATGGTGCCAAGTAAGATTCGACGAGAATCACTTGTAATTCCCGCCGAACCAGTGGTCAAGCAGCCCATGAATACAAAGTCAAATTCGTTGAGAATCGACAAGTGATTCGACGAGAATCACAAACGATTCTCGACGAATCGTCGAGAATCACTTGGTGATTCTCGCCGATTCGTCGAGAATCGTCTGCGATTCTCGCCGATTTTTACTTGGCGTTTTCTCAGATCGCTGCTGAACCGGATTCTGCTTCTGGATTAGCTTGAACCGGATTTTGGGGATTTCATTTGTGGGTCCCACAACGGTCAAATTTGCTGTAGCTACAGTATTTATACTCGGGTATTTTGAACGGAATACACACAGAAGAATACGCCGAGCTCACAAAAACCCTAGATCGCGAAATCTTTCCGCCGCCTCCGTCGCCGCTCGCGCAAGTCCGTCGCCGCCACTGATCGATCTTCTTCCCGATCTCCGGCGACAGTAGCTTAGCAAGGCTTGAGTCTCACGCGTCTATCCAGAGATCCTTTGTCTCTCGATTTGTTGATCGGAAACTCTTCCCATCCGAATCGATCGAAACGACCGATCCTCGTGTGACCGTTGGAAGACCGAGCTTGCTTCGCAACGAAGTTTGGATCTCCAAGTTCAGCAGCTGCTCTTCATCGTAGCCGCCGATCCCGAAGCTAGCCGCCGCTCGTGTGCCGCCGCCGGTTCCGGGGAAATCCTCTCCAAGAGAGACCAAGGTCGTAGACTCTTCATCGACTTCAAGAACACGTCGTCGAACAAAGAGAAACACCGTAGTCTCCAAGAGAAGTTTGTATCACGTGTACATTCTACATTTATTTTATTGTAAAGGAACTTTTGTTCCGTGTTGTAAGGGTTGAGTGCAACCCGTTTTGTGGGAGTTTTGACTCTCACGTGTGGAAGGGCTCCTTCCGTTAGTGCAGGGATTGGATTTCAATCCCGTTGGAGAAGTGACCGAGTCGTCCCTTGTTGGGGAGATAGGTCGTAGGGGGAAAGTGGATGTACCCAAGTCGGGGAACCACTATAAATTTGCTGTGTATTCTGTGTGCTGTGGTTTTGTTTTTATTGTGCAGGTGCATCCGTAAATTCCACAAAAGAATCACACGTCACCTATTCCCCCCCCATAGGTGCACATAGCTGACACTAGGTGGACTTTCAAGTGGTATCAGAGGCAGGTTACTCAACAAAAAGGTTAACACCTTGAGGTGAATCCTGCCACTAGTGTCAACAAGGAGACATACATCTACTATGGACGGACTCAAGTACTCCGGCAAGATCCCAGTGTGCAACAGACTCAACTTTCCTATCTGGAAGGAAAGAATCAGGTTCTACATGGAAGCAGTGGACCCTCGACTGTTCATGATCGTGCTGGAGGGACCTTATGTCCCCACTAAGGCCTCCACCATTGATCCCACCAAGAAAGTGCCGAAGACACTCTCTGAAATGGACAAGGATGAGATGGTCCTAGTGGGCCTTGACATGAAGGCAAGAAACATCCTGGTCAGTGCAGTTGATGACTCGATGATGCAAAACTTCAGCAACTGCAGGACAGCTCAGGAGATATGACAGTGTCTGATCATTCTAATGGAGGGCACAGATGAAGTAAGGGATGATCGGAGATCCCTCCTGAACCAGAAGTATGAGGCCTTCCGGCAAGGGCCTAAGGAAGAGATCGGAGTCACATACGAGAACTTCCTGAAGATTGTCAACGCCCTCAAGGGTTATGGAAGAGTGTTCACCAATGGTGAACTCAATGACAAATTCCTTAGGTCCCTTACTAAGGAATGGGACACAAAGATCTGCGCCATCAGAGAATTTGGCAGACTAGCAGAAACTGATCCACAAATCCTGTTCGGGAAGCTGATGTCCTATGAACTTC
Source organism: Platanthera guangdongensis (assembly GCA_039583875.1). Lineage (NCBI taxonomy): Eukaryota > Viridiplantae > Streptophyta > Magnoliopsida > Asparagales > Orchidaceae > Platanthera > Platanthera guangdongensis. The sequence continues at coordinate 29,841,351 of CM077153.1, read as the reverse complement.
AGCTGAACACCAGGAAGGCAGAGGAAGAAGCAGAGAAGGCTGCTGCAAAAGAAAAGACTGTGGCCCTAAAAGCCAGTCACTCCAGAAAAGGAAGGGTGCGGTGTCATACCGTGCCAGAAATAAGGAAGAAGAGGAGGACTTCGATCCATGCTCCTCCAGCTCAGAACTGTCGGAAGAGGATTTCTCCCTCATCACTCGAGAGTTCAAGAAATTCCTCAAGATGAGGAATCAAAGAAAGAGAGACGGCTCCTCTTCCAGACATCAGAAGAAAAACTACTCTTCTGACAGGTATGCATCTAAACCTAACAAACATCGTTCTTCTGATATTATTTGCTTTGGATGCAATAAGCCAGGTCACGTCGTGGCCGACTGCCATCAAAGCAAAAGAGATAAAGGGAAAGGAGAGGAGCTCAAATCCTCCAGAGATAAGAAGAAGGAGCGGAGCTACATCGCTAGAAGACCAAAGACACTAAGTGAGTCTGATTCCTCAGACTCCAGTGATGATGAGGAAGCCTACTTCGGGCTGGTGGGTCGCTCGGACTCAGAAGGAGAATGCCCCCCATTTACTGGGAAGGTAAAAGCTCACACCCCTCTCTCCGACTCCGACTCTGATCCTGAGTCTCAGGATGATGAACCTGAGGATGGCCCTTCGGCCCGCGAAGCTGAACTCCTCGAAAAGTATGAGCTTCTGCTCAACACTTTCGACGAGTGCCGCAAGAGACTGAAGGCTGAGAAGAAGGAAGTAAAATTCCTTAAGGGTGAGTGTGTATCCCTAAGGGAAGAGGTCACTAGCTTGATCTCTCTCAGACAGGAGCACCTTGACCTAACTTCAAAGCACTCAGAGTCCTTGAAGCTCCTTGATCTCAAGCAGGAGGAAGTCAACAAATTGGAAGAACTACTTGCGGCAGAAAGGAAGATCGTACAGAGCTTCTCTATGCCAAAAACAGTGCTTCCAGTCGTTGACACCTTCTCTGCTCAGGCCAAAGGAGCTGGCTTGGGGCATATTGGGGCATCTGGTTCTTCATCTAGGAGAAACAAGAACCAGAGGAAGAATAAGGCCGCCAAGAAGGCCTCTGCTGATGAAAAGGGGAAGGCTCCTCTTAGTCCTGTTGCGTTCAGGAAGCCTGGCTTTCCTTGCAACCAACATGACTTTGAGTCAACATTTGGGCATCATTTCCGGCCCTCGGTTGCAAAGCCTAAGAGCCGGTATGACGGTTGGAACTTCCCCCGGAACTTTGGTGAGAGTGCCTTCAAGGCACCTTATGAGGAAATCCACATAGGAAATTATGGTCCGTTCTCTAGCGGTCATAATGGAAAGCAGGCACCAAAGGCCAAACCAGTTATACAGAAGGTGACAAAGTCATGTGACTGTTGTCACCATGAGGTCTCCACCTCCAGATCCAAGGCCCCAGCCGCACCCACCGTTCCCAGGGTAAGGCAGGAGCCTAGGAAGAGATACAACAGGTTCGACTGTTGGTGCTGTGCCAAAGTCGGTCACTTTGCCGTGGATTGTTGGTTTAATCCAAGGAACTACGAGACTCCCCATGTTAACAATGCGAGACCGACCACTCGTAGGGTTAACCAACCGAGGGGGAGTGTGCTAACCAGGAATCTAGGACCCAAGTTCGATTGGGTTCCTAAGGCAAATTAATTTTGTTTTGCAGGAATGTCCAAAGGCCACCAAAACGCCAATCTGGTATTTGGACAGTGGATGCTCCCGGCATATGACCGGGACAAGAAGCCTGCTGCGTGATTACACTCCAGTCGAGAATGAACCCAAAGTCATCTTTGGAGGGTCAGATCGAGGAGTCACTGGAGGTTATGGTATGATTTCCAACGGTATAATCTCTATCACCGACGTGGCTTATGTTGAAGGGTTAAACCATAACCTGATCAGTGTAAGTCAGTTATGTGATAAAGGTTATGACGTTAAGTTCTGCAAGGATAAATGTCTGATAATTTCACGTATCTCTTCTGAGACGGTATTATCAGGTATTAGGAGCAGAAATATCTTTTGCTTAGATTTTCTCAGTTTGGATTCATCTACCCCGTATGCCTTGTGGCAACAGGCAGTGCATCTCTTTGTGAACAATGACACAAGAGATTGACACATATTAATTTCAAGACAATTAGTATGCTATTTTCTAAGAACTTAGTAAGAGATGCTCCCAGTATCAAGTGCATCAAAGATAGCCCCTGTCCTGCATGCCAGATGGGCAAACAGACTCGGGCTACCTTCAAGAGCATTGCAGACAAAGACTCCTCCCGATGTCTTTACCTGTTACATATGAACTTGTTTGGCCCAATGCAAGTTCATAGCTTGGGAGGCAAGTCATATACGCTAGTGATAGTTGATGATCACTCACGGTTTATATGGGTGTTCTTTTTGAAACGAAAGTCAGATACTTTTGACATCTTCACTAATTTTGTCAAGCAGGTTCAGAACGAATTTAACTGCTCCGTGGTCAAAATCCGAAGTGACCATGGAACAGAATTCGAATCTGGTGCTATGACAGAATTTTGTGAAGAACAAGGTATCTTTCATGAGTTTTCCTCCCCGCGCACTCCTCAGCAAAATGGAGTTGCGGAGAGGAGAAATAGAACTCTCATTGAAGCCTGCACGACTATGTTGAAAGATGCTTCTCTCCCGGAATACTTCTGGGCAGAGGGTGTCAATACGGCATGTCATGTACAAAACCGAGCTTTGATCAACAAGCATCATCGTAAGACGCCCTACGAGCTACTGAAAGGCAGGAAACCAACCATGTCCTACTTGAGGATTTTTGGTTGCAGATGCTATGTACTGAATAATGGGAAGTACCCGCGTACTAAATTCGGTGAAAAATGCTTCGAAGGCATATTCATGGGCTATAGTTCCCATAGTCGGGCATATAGGGTCTTCAATAAGAAAACCCTAGTGGTAGAAGAATCAATAAATGTTGTATTTGATGAAAGAAGTTTGCTTAACAACAATTCTTCCAGTAGTATTCTTGAAGATGCAGGTGCTAGACTTGACCAGCTGAATCTGGATGAGACCCCTAAAGATGACGCACCCAAGTACGTCAAAGTTTCCACCTCCACGTCATCTGAAAATGTTGAAGATCAAGATGGAACAAATCTTTTAGAAGAAAGAGAAGCACAAGAAGTAGCTGAAGCCCCAGACGCCAGACTTCTAGAGCTCCGTCACGTGAGGGATCATCCTAGAGAACAGATCATCGGAGATCCTCGTGTAGGCGTCAGAACTCGAAGAGATACAACTAACGAAGTATTGCATCTCAGCTTCCTGTCACAGGTAGAGCCAAAGAAGTTCGACGAGGCGAACAAGGATGCGGCATGGATTCTGGCCATGCAAGAGGAACTACATCAATTCGAACGATGCAAAGTTTGGACGCTGGTTCCCAGACCATACAAGCAGAATGTGATCGGCACAAAGTGGATCTTCAGAAACAAGTTGGATGAACATGGTGTCATCGTAAAGAACAAAGCCAGGCTGGTGGCTCAAGGTTACCGACAGGAGGAAGGATTGATTTCGACCAGACCTTTGCACCAGTAGCAAGGCTCGAGGCAATCCGGTTGTTCCTGGCGTATGCTTCACACAAAGGATTCACAGTCTACCAAATGGATGTGAAATCAGCATTCCTAAACGGAGACCTGAAAGAGGAAGTATACGTCGCTCAACCCCCAGGTTTTGTCGATCCTACTTATCCCAATCACGTTTATTTTCTCAATAAGGCCTTATATGGGTTGAAACAAGCTCCACGAGCTTGGTATGAGACTTTATCTAGTTTTCTTCTTGAGAACAAGTTCTCCAGAGGTAAAATAGATAAAACATTGTTTCTCAGGGAAGTCAAAGGCAAGATTTTGCTGGTGCAAATCTATGTCGATGACATAATATTCGGCTCAACGGACAACAATCTTTGCAAAAAGTTTTCTAAACTTATGCAAGGAAAGTTTGAAATGAGCAGTATGGGAGAGCTCAAGTATTTCTTAGGCCTTCAAGTGAAACAGTCTGAGGATGGAATCTTCATCTCTCAGACGAAGTTCACAAATGAACTCCTTAAGAAATTCGGTATGGAGAGTGCAACCTCTATGAGGACTCCAATGGGATCCACCATGTCTCTGGATAAGGATGAGAAAGGTAAACCTTTCGATGAAACCAAATACAGAAGCATCATTGGATCCCTGCTCTACCTTACTGCCAGTAGACCGGATATTATGTTCTCCACATGTGTATGTGCCCGATATCAGGTGAACACTAAGGAATCTCACTATGTCGCTGCAAAGCGAATTCTAAGATACCTTAAAGGTACTCCTAATCTTGGCTTGTGGTACCCGAGGAACAATGATGTCGAGCTAATAGGCTTTTCAGATGCTGATTTTGCAGGGAGCAGGGATGACAGGAAAAGCACCTCCGGGACGTGTCAATTCCTCGGCAGGAGGCTTATCTCATGGAACAGCAAGAAACAGAATTGTGTTGCAACCTCCACAGCAGAGTCAGAGTATATCTCGGCAGGAAGCTGTTGCGCACAACTCCTTTGGATCAGAAATCAGTTGGCCGACTACAACCTTCAGTTCAAGGAAGTTCCAATGTACTGCGACTCCTCCAGTGCAATTGCCATTGCCAACAATCCGGTGTCGCACAGCAGAACGAAGCATATTGAAGTACGCTACCACTTCATTCGGGAGCACGTGGAGAACAAGGATATCTCTCTCTGTTATGTCCCCACGGACAAGCAGATTGCTGATATATTCACAAAGCCCCTAGACGAGGCCAAGTTCAATCTTTTCAAGACTGAATTGGGAATGCTCAACTATGAGAAGTGAAGACTACAGAAGCTCCAGGCTCGTGCAAGAACCGAGGGGGAGCAAGGAACTCCAGCGTGCGTACAGCTGCAAGAACTGAGGGGGAGCAAAGAGTCAATCGCTACAGACCCCGATTTGTAGAAGCCGAAAAGGGGGAGATTACCCTCTCGGGGTCAAGGCTAAGGTGTGGCTCCAGCTTGCTCCCAAGCAATCGGTATTGGTAAGGGATGACTCCACCCAATGTTAAGTTTATGAATTTCATTTGCTTTCATTTTCATTCGCTCCATTCACCTTAGCTTGTAGGGTTTAGGCTTCTTCAAATAGGGGGAGATTGTTGGGTATTGTATCCACAATATACCTGATTTGAAGAAGCCCCTGGACAAGCTAAGGTCAATAGACTATGTATTTGATAAACTTTTTCTAGTTGTGCTTGTAGTTTTTCCACGCTAAGTGCACACCAATGTCAGGGTGCAGTAGGTCAATATACACGGGTCTGCACGACGTAATCCCTCGTTGAGCAGATCAGTGTGTTGGCCTACGTGTACTCTCTCTATTGGAGTGCACTTACTTTCAAGTACAGGGCCGTTCATGTGCAAGAGAAGACAAGGCGCAAGGAGGATCAAGGAGTAGCTCCTGGGTGGAAGACGAAAAATCATCCAAGGCAAATTCGACGAGAATCACCAAGTGATTCTCGCCGAATCGGCGAGAATCACTAGTGATCTCGCCGAATCGGCGAGAATCATCAGTGATTCTCGCCGAATCGGCGAGAATCACTAGTGATTCTCGCCGAATCGACGAGAATCATCAGTGATTCTCGCCGACTTCTTCTGGCCATCTCAAAATGGTGCCAAGTAAGATTCGGCGAGAATCACTTGTAATTCCCGCCGAACCAGTGGTCAAGCAGCCCATGAATACAAAGTCAAATTCGTTGAGAATCGACAAGTGATTCGACGAGAATCACAAACGATTCTCGACGAATCGTCGAGAATCACTTGGTGATTCTCGCCGATTCGTCGAGAATCGTCTGCGATTCTCGCCGATTTTTACTTGGCGTTTTCTCAGATCGCTGCTGAACCGGATTCTGCTTCTGGATTAGCTTGAACCGGATTTTGGGGATTTCATTTGTGGGTCCCACAACGGTCAAATTTGCTGTAGCTACAGTATTTATACTCGGGTATTTTGAACGGAATACACACAGAAGAATACGCCGAGCTCACAAAAACCCTAGATCGCGAAATCTTTCCGCCGCCTCCGTCGCCGCTCGCGCAAGTCCGTCACCGCCACTGATCGATCTTCTTCCCGATCTCCGGCGACAGTAGCTTAGCAAGGCTTGAGTCTCACGCGTCTATCCAGAGATCCTTTGTCTCTCGATTTGTTGATCGGAAACTCTTCCCATCCGAATCGATCGAAACGACCGATCCTCGTGTGACCGTTGGAAGACCGAGCTTGCTTCGCAACGAAGTTTGGATCTCCAAGTTCAGCAGCTGCTCTTCATCGTAGCCGCCGATCCCGAAGCTAGCCGCCGCTCGTGTGCCGCCGCCGGTTCCGGGGAAATCCTCTCCAAGAGAGACCAAGGTCGTAGACTCTTCATCGACTTCAAGAACACGTCGTCGAACAAAGAGGAACACCGTAGTCTCCAAGAGAAGTTTGTATCACGTGTACATTCTACATTTATTTTATTGTAAAGGAACTTTTGTTCCGTGTTGTAAGGGTTGGGTGCAACCCGTTTTGTGGGAGTTTTGACTCTCACGTGTGGAAGGGCTCCTTCCGTTAGTGCAGGGATTGGATTTCAATCCCGTTGGAGAAGTGACCGAATCGTCCCTTGTTGGGGAGATAGGTCGTAGGGGGAAAGTGGATGTACCCAAGTCGGGGAACCACTATAAATTTGCTGTGTATTCTGTGTGCTGTGGTTTTGTTTTTATTGTGCAGGTGCATCCGTAAATTCCACAAAAGAATCACACGTCACCTATTCCCCCCCCATAGGTGCACATAGCTGACACTAGGTGGACTTTCAGAAAGTGATAAAATAACGATACCCAGAGATACTTGTAACTTTGAAAGGACCCCAAACATCAGATTGCAGTAAATCAAACAGATCAGAGCTCCTAGTACAATGAGCAGAAAAAGAAGTACGCGGCTGTTTGCCGTAAATACAAGAATCACATTTGAAAGCAGGAAAAGATACATCAGACAGCGCCTTTTGGAGAACGGGTAGAGGGGCATGCCCAAGACGGCGATGCCAGTCAACAACGGAGACAGATGAGAGGATAGGAGGAGAGCCATCAAGAAGGTAGAGCCCGTTCTGCAGTCGACCCCTACCAATGGTAGTCCGCGTCCGCTGATCCTGTATCAAAAAGGTAGATGGAGTAAATGTGACAGAGCAATCCATGTCATGAGTGAGGCGACCAACAGAAAGCAAATTAAATGGAGAGCCCGAAACATCAAGAGCCGAGCGAAGAGAGATTGAGGGGGCAAGAGAGATGTCGGCGCAGCCGGAGACCGGAACAGTCGCCCCATTAGCGACGGTGATAGATTTCGGATGAGGAACATCCGAGTACTTGAGTGGTCGTATCGAGGTGATGTGATGAGTAGCTCCCGAGTCCAAGATCCAACTCGGACTGGAGGAAAGACAAGTAATACATGCAGTAGAGATGGAGGCAACAGAAGCAGAAGGAGGGCTAAGAAGCCCCTGGAGTTGCTGTACCTGGAGGCGAACGACCTCAAGGTCGGTACCAGTGGAGGAGGAGCCATCAGTGGCAGCAGCCGCAGTTGAGTGAGGAGGATAGCCATGTTTCTTGTAGCAGACGGCATCAGTGTGGCCATCCCTGCCGCAATATGAACACTTGGGGCGGCCCCGACCCCCACGTCCCCTTCCGCGAGAGCCGGAACGTCCACCGTGAGCTGAAGGCGGTGGGGGAAGCAAGGGGGGAAGGGTCTGCTGAAGGAGGGCCGGAGAGGAGGGTGCAGGAGAATCCAGGGGTGGTGATACTCGAAGGAGTATAGAGCAGACATCAGAGAGGGAGGGAGTAGAGGCCGAGGCCAACACCTGAGCCCGGATGCTCTGAAGGTGAGGCGGGACACGAGCCATCATCATGGCAATGCATACGACCTCCTTTTGCACGCGCTGAGCAGCAAGGTTGGTGGTAGAAGGCTGATGCTGGATTCAGGCCTCTGCCAGAGTCTTGGCACGAGCAACAAACGTGGTCATGTCAACCGCCCCGCCAGCATCAAGAGCCTGAAGGTCGGTAATAATGTCGTAGAGGTGCTGAAGACTATCCTTTCCAGAGTATAAGGAGTGAAGCTCCTCCCACATAGCTTTGGCGGTCTCATGGTACATGACCATTTTGTATGGCTCACCCTCCAGCGAATTAGGGAGCCATGTTTGGACGCGGCCGTCATTACGCAGCCAGTCATCAGTAGTAGGGAAGGAGGTGCGTTAGTAAGGTGAAGCACAAGGCCCTTGGCCTGAAGGACACGCCGAACCGAGTGGACCCACAGAACAAAGTTCTTCTTCCTAGATAGTGAGATAGTTGTGATCCGCAGCTCATCTCGGAGGTCGGGAAGAGGAGCCGGGCGGTCAGCAGGAGGATTAGCCGCCTGTCCGGTAGAGTCGATGGAAAAGCCCATGGAGCCGGGGAAGGCCGCAACGAATAGATGATAGCGCGGTTAGAGAAGTGGCTGCAGCAGATAGTCACGACGACAAGCCCCGGGGAGAGAGTGACAGGAGGTCGCGACCAGGTGCGGGAGAGAGTAAGGACAATTCGCACGGTCACTATGAGAACACCAGCGGCCAAACAGGAGCGAGAAGAGAAGACGGCTCTAAAGAGACAAGGAGAAGTCGCAGTGGTTAGATATAGAGTCCGCGCGACTAGAAGAGGGAAGCAGAGGCAGAGACCGCGAGTAGGAACTCGAGCGGCTAGAGAGAGAAACCGCGAGTAGGAACTTGAGCGGCAAGAATAGAGGCCGCGAGTAGGAACTCGAGCGGCAAGAGAGAGAAACCGCAAGCGGCAAGAGAAGAGACCGCGAGTGGGAACTCGAGCGGCAAGAGAGAGAAACTGCGAGTAGGCACTCGAGCGGCAAGAGAAGAGACCGCGAGTTAGGAACTCGAGCGACAAGAAGAGAGACCGCGAGTAAGAACTCGGGCGACAAGAAAAGAGACCGCGAGTAGGAACTCAAGTGGCAAAAGAGAGACCGCGAGTAAGAACTCGAGCGACAAGAAAAGAGACCGTGAGGAGGAACTCGAGCGGCAAGAGAGAGAAACCGCAAGCGGCAAGAGAAGCCGCAGGAGGAGGCCGCGCGGTAAGAGGAAGTCAGAGTTGGCAGCGGGAAGTGGGGCCCACGGGTTGAGAGGAGAGGCTATAAAAGGCACTGAGGGGTGGATCCACGGGAGGGTGGAGAGGAGAGCAGGCAACGGTTAGCAAGGGAGAAGTCGCGGAGAGAACGGGCAGGAAGAAGAGTCCGCTATCTGGTGCGAGTAGAAGAACAGGTCGCAGAGGAATAGCGGACAGGAGAGGAAGACAAGTCGGGCGGTTAGAGGAAGTGAAACCGCAAGGTCGGAACCGTGTCCTCTGATACCATGTTGAGTGAGCTCAAAACTTGTATGTATTGCTTGTATCAAAATACAAGGAGAGAATACAAATATATAGGAGAAAAAAATGAGAGAAGAAATCCTATACAATGATGTGAGACTAATAGGAGAAGAAGGAAATAAAATAGAACAAGGTCCCAATAATGGGCCATTTACATGGGCTTTTCTAACAATATCCAACAATTCACACTGCCTACCCCGCCAACCAGCCCTCCTAAAAACTACACCAGCCTTGGGTCTCCGCTCCCGCCGCCGCCCGCATGCATAAGTCTTGCATACTTGGACACATATTTTGTTGGATGCTTTCTTATAGTCGATTTTAGTATTGTGAAGTCGCGTGACTTGCAGGTTCTATTCGTTGTGTGCTTAAATTAAATCCTCAATTAATTGTGAACTTTAACTTGCTATTTCTAAATTAATTTTGTAAACAACTGTGCATTTGTTTGAAATCTTTATCTTAATTAATTGCTTGTAGCTAAATTACAATTGTACCAAATCATTTGCATGCACATTAAGTTTAGATTTAATTTGAGTGCGCTATGTTTGTATGCCATTTTACGGTCGTCGTAGATTTATTGCGTTCATCGTTTGATTGCTTGCATTGCATGTAGGGTTAGAGCTTGACTTGTTCACCACATATATATTCGTCTTGCATTAGGTTGGGTCACACTCCTTCCGCCGCCCACTGCACTGCAAAGAATCTACCTTTGAATAGTGAGAATGAGTTTACCTCTTATCCAATAGTGCAAACTAAAAAATGCAACACTGTGATTATCACATTTGCAGAGTGACTAGTGCTTATGCATAGTCGTCTTGAAGATGAGGCTCAAATAAAACTATTATGCAAGTAAAGCTCTTATAGTTATACCTCAGAGCCTACTCATCCCCGAGGATGTGGAGTTTAGTATTGTGTACAGATCCGTCTTTTACACTCCTGAGCGCATTCCCGATTTCTAGGGAACCTATATTATCACTCCTCACATATATGACGAGGTTTCTTATATCTTACCTAGTGAGCCATCATGTGAGTTTGATGTAATCTATGGTTGAGATTTCCAAAATAAATATATTTAAGCAAAGATTTTATTTTGTTATAAAATAAAATTAAGATTTTTTTCTTTTTAAAAAAAGATTTTAATTTTGAAAGGAGAGCGGAGTTGGCCAAAATCGAGCTTTCGCGCACAATCATCTCCAACATTGGATTTTGTAAAACCGTTAACAGTTATTTGAGAGAAACTCTTGAGCGTTTTTTGAGTTGCATCGTTGCGAGCTTTGTACATCTACAAGCACATCACATATAATAATTCCTGAAATAACGTTAATTAAGGCGGCAAGAACGTTCGATGCAAGCTTAGATTAATTATTGAGTTGCATAAAAGTTACGCTAATAAGTGGCTTAGTTATCAAGGCGCACGCCTGAGGCGCTGAGCGCACCGGGCACACAACACATCGCCTGGGCACGGGCGAGGCGGGCGAAGTGGCTCGGGCGCGCTTAAGCGCGCGCCTTGCGGGAGTTTCAGGCGCTGGTTAGGCGCGCCTAGGCGTTCTCTGGTTTAGGCGCAGCCGGTTCAGGTTTTTTTTTCCGGCCTGGACTATAAGAGGATGGGCTTAAATCAATTCACTTCACGATGACGAATTCGTTTACGGTTAAAAGTTCGCCGCTCCTGTTCTTCATTCGTCGCTCCTGTGCTTCCTTCGCCGCTCCTCTGCTTCGTTTGCCGCTCCTGTTCTTCGTGTTCGCCGCTCCTCTGCTTCGCTCGCCGCTCCTCTGCTTCGCTCGCCGCTCCTCTGCTTCGCTCGCCGCTCCTCTGCTTCGCTCGCCGCTCCTCTGCTTCGCTCGCCGCTCACGTGCCTTCGTTCGCCGCTCCTGTGCTTCCTTCGCCGCTCCTCTGATTCGTTCGCCGCTGCTCTCCCGCTCGCCGGCCGCCACTAAATATTTTGGTAACTTCTTCTTCTCACTGCATTACTTCTTCTAGGATAATGGCTATTGACTGCCATTTCTGTTCATCGCTCCTCTCCAGCTCGCCTTTCGCCGCCCTGTTCTAGCATAATGGAAGCCACAGTTCAACGTTTTACAGTGAACTGGGCTTCCGGTTCTCCGTTTTACTGGAAGCCCAGTTCACTGTAAAACAGTGATCTGAACGATACAGTTTTCACTAATTATCTTGTTCTATGTAATAATTTTTTTGTAAAATGTTTTAATAGCTGGAAATGGACGTGAGTGGATCTGGTTCATCCAGTGTCCAATATAGGATTGATCCAGGTTGGAAGTATGTGCGCCAGACATCTGTCACTAATAAAAATGATTTAATTTGCATTTTCTGTGAGAAAGTCACAAAGGGTGAAATTTATCGTGCGAAGTAACATCTAGTTGGTGAATTTAGAAATACCAAAGTCCGTCCCAAATACCCACAACATGTAAGGACATAAATTCAAGATTATATGCAAAAAAAATGGATGTAAGCAATACCGAAAAACAAGCATTCCCGGACTTTGCAGATGTTGATACCTTTGGAAGCGATGAGGATATGGATGACGTCGGTGCAAAGATTCATGGATGTGGTCCAAGTGGTGCGCCTAAAAAGTGTAGGACCATAGGACCGATGGATGTTTTTTTGCATCTAATATTGAGAAGAAAATGAAACAAAAAAGCCAACATAAGCAAATGAAACAAACTTCAATCAACGAATCATGTAAGAAGGAACTTAGAGAGAGGACTTGCAAGCCTATAGCTCAATGAATGTATGATGCAGCTATTCCTTTTAATGCGGTTACCTACCCTAGTTTTGCAGTGATGATAGAATCTGTTGGCCAGTTTGAGGTTGAATTGAAACTACCTAATTATCATGAAGTTCGCGTGCCTTTGTTGAATAATGAAGTAACTGAAGTACAGAAGATGATGAAGAACTATGAGGATGAGTGGAGGTTGTTTGGATGTTCTATCATGACAGACGGATGAACAGATAAGAAACAGAGAACTCTTATAAATTTTTTGATAAATTCACCGAAAGGTACATTCTTCCTGGAATCTGTTGATGTATCTGATTACGCAAAGTCTGGAGAGGGAATGTTTGAATTGCTTGATAGAGTAGTGGAACGTGTTGGAGAGGCCAATGTTGTTCAAGTTGTTACTGATAGTGCAAATAATAATGTACTAGCAGATAAATATATCGTTAATCATACTCTTTTAATATTTATTTAATTTTAATGTCATATATTGACTATGAAAGTTATTATGAAATAGGAAAATTATTGTAAGCAAAACGAACACATTTATATTGGACACCGTGTGCCGCCCATTGCATCGACTTAATGCTGGAAGATATTGGAAAGATGTCTAGCATTAGTAGAACAATTAAAAGAAAAATGAGCGTCAACAATTATATTTATGTTCGGTCTGGACTAGTCAACATGCTAAGGAGCTTCACAGGACAAGTGGAGCTTGTTAGACCTGCTGTTACTAGGTTTGCGACTTCATTTCTTGCTCTTCCGCGCATTCTTAAGCAGAGGACAAATCTAAGGAAGGTGTTCACTTCACCCAAGTGAACATCAAGCAAGTGGGCAAAGGAAACAGGAGGTAAACAAGTACATAACATTATATATATAGTCTCTTTCTGGAGTACTATTGTGTACATTTTGAAGATTTTCGGACCTTTAGTTCGGGTACTAAGATTGGTAGATGGGGAGAAAAGACCGGGTATGAGTTATATCTATGAGGCTATGGATAGAAAAAAAGAGACAATCATGGACTCTTTAAATGTGAAAGAGGAAAAATATAAAGAAGTCTTTGTGATTGTCGACAGAAGATGAGAAAATCAGCTTCATCGATCATTGCATGCGGCGAATCATTATTTAAATCCGGAATTCTTCTATTCAAACCCTGAAATGACATTAAATGGAGAAGTCACGAGAGATTTATATCAAACAATGCAAAAACTCATTACAAGTTCTGAAATTCAAGATAAAATTATGGATCAACTAAGTTTTTTTAGAAATGCTGAAGGTTTATTTAGAATGCAATTTGCAGTTCATCATAAAAAACAAAGTCCCCAGATTAGTTAATTAAATATTATTCCAAGTTTCAAACAATTTATTTACTAAGAATGATTCATTAATTTCTTGATATTCATTTTTTGGGAAAGCTGAATGATGACAATCATATGTAGCTGATACTCATGATCTGACTAACATTTGTTATAAAGGTTTTAAGTCTCAGTTGCAGTTCATCCGGATGTGAGCGCAACTGGAGTTTTTTTTGAGCATGTCTGAATTTTTTTGAACAAGTATGTAAATATTAATTTATATCATTATATGATTAATTATTTATTTGTTATGTTGCAGGTCCATAGCAAAAAAAGAAATCGACTAGCACAACAACACCTAAATGATTTAGTATTTGTAAAATACAATCGTGCATTGCATCAGCGATATGATTCACGTGATCGTATTGATACGATCTCGCTGAAAGATATTGGCGATAAAAATGAATGGCTGATGGGAAGAATGAAGGAAGACGAGGAGGTTGAGCACGATGACAATATAGTTTTTGATGACGAATTATTGACCTGGGGTGCAGTAGCAAGGGCCAGTGGAGTAGAAGAAGACATCTACTCCACGCACTTATCCAAAGGGAAGATGGTAGCTAACAAGGGGAACACATCTAAGAAGAAGGCACCTACTCCAACAATGCGTACAAATGATGCCGAGGATGAAGAAGAAGCTGAGTTAAATGAAGAAGAAGATTTTAGTGAAGAAGATGAAATCTTAATTGATTCAGAGGATGAGTAATTAATACTTCATGATGATGAGATCACGAGCCCGAGGAAAAATTGAAAACTATGTGATGACGTAATGTTATGTTATTTTCTTACACATTAGTTCAGAGTTTATGATTGCCGACTTGGTAGCTTAGGTTTGTTTTTGGTGCGAAAAATTGCAATGTTGATTTGATAGATTATGATTGCTGACTTGGTTGATTTATTTATATTGTTATTTTTATTATGTTGCCTTCAAAAATTGATCTCATTTTATTGTGCTTGAATGTTCGATTCTAATACATCCTGTGTTTTCTGGAGGGATTTGGCCATTCATTAGCTGAGTGGAAGTCATGCTATATTGTTAATTCAAGAGGGATTGATCATTGATGTTCAAAAGATACAAATATTTTTACCCTAAAGTTGCTTATCTCCGTTTAATGCTTTATATTACATGTTGTAGTATTAGTGAATTAGAATGAGCAACTGAATGAAAATAACATATCAACCTAAAAGTTTCTTTCTAATAATTTTAGTGAATTATAATGATCAACTGACTCTCGTAAATAAAATTTAATAGAGTATAATTACATGGATTTAATCAACTTGAAAACTATACAAAATGAGAACAGAGTTAGTTGTGTCTGTTTGCTTCCACATGTCCTTATAAATAAGTCATAAGATGGGCGTTTTACTTGTGCGTGCTTCCTCAACAAACCAAAATCCAAAAAGGCTCTTATACTAACTTGATAGAAGAGAACTAACCCAATTCCAGCGAATTGGGCGCCCAATTCGCTCAATTTCAGCGAATTGGGCCCCCAATTCGCTCAATTTCAGCGAATTGGCCGCCCAATACGCTTAATTTCAGCGAATGACCGCCCAATTTGCCCAATTTCTTTTTTTTCACAATTTTTGCGCCTCACATGCCTCAGGCGCGCGCCTGCGCCTAGACTCCAGAGCCCCTTTGCGCCTCGGTGCGCCTTGCGCTTTTAATAACATAGATAAGTAGAGCAAGAGACGCGGAATTACCCTAGCAAGAGGTCCACTCACATCCAACTGTTCTGCACTGGACCGGTTTGAAAGGAGATGATTTTCCACTGGCCGGTCGGCTTAAAATTTCAAGCGTATTGGTCGATGGCGGCGCTTGGACGAAGGGATGCCAATGGCGCCTGCAGGGGAAATCCACCTGGGGTCATCCTTATTGCCAGAATAAAGGGGTCGAAGTCGACGACAAACTCGGGGTGGGAGGAAACCGCGGCAGACCGACCAAGTCGTGCGTCCTGGCGTCGTCGGGTCGTCGGAGAAGAGGAGTTTCGCTGAGCGTCCGCCGGACCTGGGAGGTGTTGCGACGGCTGAGGGGGTGGATCTTCCTGCTTCTCGATCGGGAAGAGCAATTGCCGGGCTAACAGAGGAACGACTGTTCTGTCGTTCTCTATATTCCCTGGCTGCCTTCTTCCTGTTACCGTGGAGGCCTCTTATAGAGTTTCAAAATCAACATTTTCCTTTTGTGCATTTCTTCTTTTGCAATGCCCAACAACAAATATTTATTTCCATTTTTTTTATCACCGGGGATTCCTAGCAAGAATCAGAAATCAAAATTGCCCTCTTTGTTTTGTTTCCTAATACTTGAACTTCAAGATATTTCCTGATGAGAAATATCTTATATTTCTCAACTTGATTTTATTCTCTTTTGATCTTATGTCATCATAATTAATTTAGCCTTGCCTTTACCGTCCTAACTACTAAAATTACCTAGGCCTGTGAGCGGTTCGGTTTGGGTTGGTTTGAACCCAAACCGAAACCGAACCGACATGCCTCGGTTTTCGGTTTGTCCAAACCGACCCGAACCGAATACGGTCGGTTTGGTTCAAAGTCGGTTCGGGTTTCAGTTGGTTTTTTGCGGTTCAGTGTCGGTTTTTTGTGAACAAACATATAATAGTTAATATGAAACTATTTATATTGGTTTGAATTTTTTTTACCCATGTAGTATACAATTATGCTATGAACTCTCTAAAGACAGTGTTTTATACAATCACTCAATCAAGTATATCATACCATAGAATTAAGTTTAATAAGTAAGGAGATTGAAACTACGAATAGTTGTTCTCAAGACAAATGAATAACAACATCATGGGAAGAAAATATATCATATTGAAATCAATTGAAAATATATGAAAATATTAACTTTTCTTCGTGGTCCGTAGACCATAAAGGAGTGCTCATTTTAGCTAGTAATCTCTATAGAAAAAGAACATTATATGTGTTAATTTATCTAGATAAAATCATAAAATAAAAGAGATATCAATCGCACAAAATTGACTTATCGATATTGTAATATTGTTACCTTTGTCTAAATCTTTGTATTTTTCAATATCCATGAATATTTCATCCATGTCATTACTATGTGGCTTGCAACACAACCAATGAATAGTATAATTACATGGATTTAATCAACTTGAAAACTATACAAAATGAGAACAGAGTTAGTTGTGTCTGTTTGCTTCCACATGCCCTTATAAATATGTCATAAGATGAGCGTTTTCCTTGTGCGTGCTTCCTCAACAAACCAAAATTCAAAAAGACTCTTATACTAACTTGATAGAAGAGAACTAACCCAATTCCAGCGAATTGGGCGCCCAATTCGCTCAATTCCAGCGAATTGGGCGCCCAATTCGCTGAATTCCAGCGAATGACCGCCCAATTCGCTGAATTCTAGCGAATGACCGCCCAATTTGCCCAATTTTCTTTTTTTCACCATTTTTGCGCCGCGCATGCCTCAGGCGCGCGCCTGGGCTCCAGAGCCCCTTTGCGCCTCGGTGCGCCTTGCGCCTTTAATGACATAGATAAGTGGAGCAAGAGACGCGGAATTACCGTCCACTCACATCCAATTGTTCTGCATTGGACTGGTTTGAAAGGAGATGATTTTCCACTGGCCGGTCGGCTTGAAATTTCAAGCGTATTAGTCGATGGCGGCGCTTGGACGAAGGGATGCCAATGGCGCCTGCAGGGGAAATCCACCTGGGGTCATCCTTATTGCCGGAATAAAGGGGTCGAAGTCAACGACAAACTCGGGGTGGGAGGAAACCGCGGCAGACCGACCAAGTCGTGCGTCCTGGCGTCGTCGGGTCGTCGGAGAAGAGGAGTTTCGCTGAGCGTCCGCCGGACCTGGGTGGTGCAACCCTGCCAACCCCGCGAGCAATGCCACCCTTCACGGCCACGCGACGCAGCGCCGGACGGAGTCGCGGTTGCGGACCCGCGATGTTGTCGTGTCGGCCTTGGAGAAATGCGGGACTGCGGACCCGCGGTAGGGATACGGCCTGCGGCAGAAAAGTAAAAGTCTAAAACGAGATAACAGAGATGAGAGCACCTAAATAAATGTGATTGTGAGGTTATCAGGTTAAACCTAAAACCTAAATGTGCGATAGGGCTGCAGAGTGCGGACTGCGGTAGGGAGTGTTAGAGTAATGTTATAAAAATTTTAAATTATGTATAACAATTAAGTGAATTAACAATGGCCAGTTTCTGTTAAATTTGAAATTATGTTAAACCAAAACCTAAATGTGAGGGAAAACATTACTCGGTTCGGTTTGATCGGTTTTCACAAATTGAAACCGACCCGAACCGATATTCCTTCGGTTTTAAAAAGCTCCAAACCGAACCAACATCAGAACGGGCGGTGCGGTGTCAAAATCGGTGCGGTTTGATCAGTTTAGTCGTTTTTCAGTTTTCACTCCTCACCCCTAAAATTACCGGACCTTTTTATTGAGTCACATCGGACGGTCAAACCGACAAGCCAAAGCTTTTTCAAACAAAATAGGTGCCCAAAAAGAAAATACATAACAATAAAAAATAACATAACAATAAATAAATGCATAGTAAATGAAACTGCACGACTCATGATGACGTCATGAAAATTTGAATGCGACGGAGGATGCATCAATTCTCCCGGCGTTGAAAGAGCTCGACCCCGACGAGACTTTGCAAAAACTGGCACTGCAGAGATCTGACATCATCGCTGGTGCTAGATCGGGTAGAATATTTAGAGTCTCGACGGGTGGCTCAATTGGTGGCCCAATGCGTTGCTGAACATGAACTAGATCAAACCTCCTGCAATAAGCAATCACCAGACCTCCCTTTGAAAAGTACAACTCATGGCGATAACGACCGACCGTGAGTTTGTAATGTTCAAAGGTTGTTCGCAAAATATTAGCAGAAAATTTTTGGTTGAGATTTGATCTTGTTCAAGCAATCAAACGATGAATGCAATAAATCTACGATGACCGTAAAATGACATACAAACGAGGAATTGATGCGTCCTGCGACGCATCTTAGCTTCGTTTTTATTTTCTGTTGCATTTGTAGCGTTGTTTATTTTTGCATTTGCTTAGTTTGCTTAAATGTATTTCTTTTGCACAACCATTTCCATTTATGGCATATGTATTCCATTTGCGCTATGTCTTTATCGCCTTGGTCCCGACATCGACATATGTGTCGTGTCCTCGTCCCTCACCCTCGTCTATATTCGTAACAATGCCGCCCCCCTCAAAAATTCGCCTTGTGCTTGAGGCAACAGAAACTTCCATGACATTCTGCTGCTGGGGTGGTGGAGGGGTAGTAGAGTGTGCTGGCTGGACGTTGTGCTAAAGGTAGGCGACAAAATCCACTGTCTCTGGCTACTAAGGAGGATGGACAACCACCTCTTGATTAGGAAGGGACACCATCCCTGCCAAAATGGAAGGGACACCCGCTTGAGACAAGTGAGCCGTCATGCGATCCCAATTGGCATACACGTCACCAAGGGTATGAAGCCACACGACTCCGAGTATGACGTCAATGCTATCGAGCTCAAAAGAGTAGAAATCTATGCGGATTAGGCTGGAGCCACAGTCATTGCATGTCTATATTTTGGCCCCCAATATTATTGAGGCGATCCGCGCCCAAGCAAAAATGAGAGGGGCAGGAGACAAGGGAATGCCGAGCTATGTCACCAGACACTACAAAACGAAATTGTGACTGACCCAACTGTCAATCAACACTGTCAAGGAAGTGTTGTACATGTACCCAGAGAGCATCGGTGTGTGGGGGGTTGTGCATGTCTATATTTTGGCCCCCAATATTATTGAGGCGATCCTCGCCCAAGCAAACAACGAAAGGAGGGGTAGGAGACCGGGGAATGTCGAGTCGTGTCACCAGGCACTACGAGATGAAATTGTGTCTGACACCACTGTCAATCAACACTGTCAGGGAAGTGTTGTACATGGACCCAGAGAGCATCGGTGCGTGGGGTGGTTGTAGATGTGCCACCAACCACAAAACACAAAATTTTTAGACGATTCAGTTGCGCGTGGGGTCCCTGGTCGCTGGCGAGTCATCGCCCTCCAGTGCTTCGAAATCACTAAGGGTGATATCAGGGTCTTCCTCGCTAATGGTAATGTGGAGCTCCTTTAGAGGGCAATCATGTGTTGGGGAGCAGGTCTATTTACAATAGAAACAGAGGCCCTTAGTGCGATGATCGTTGTACTCCTGGTTGGGCATTCTAAGGTCGATCGGCGACCAGGGAGGTCAAAGAAATGGTTCGAGATGCGCGGGAGCCGCAATATGCACCTGGTATTGCGATAAGAAGGGTCTTGGAGGGTAGGTAATCAGTCGGGGCGAAAAATTCCCCGATTGGCGTCCGTTGTCGACTGAGGTGACATTGAAGTCCGCTTCCACCAAGCGGGCGAGACCCATGACATCAATAATGGTCTTGGGGAAGTGGGTACAAAGGCGGGATCTGATGTGCGGAAGGTGCCCCGACATGAAGATGCCCAAGTAATGATCCGGCGGTAGGTAAGGAACGTGTGTTGCGAAGGCAATTTACTCGTCTATGTAGTCGTCAAGGGGGACCCGATTCAAGGACAACACATAAATATTTGGCTACCGTCCCGACATAACAAACTTCATAGTGGTGGACAACATATAAATATTTCGTTCCCTCTGTAATACCGGTGAAGATCCCCGAAATTCGCCGCCTTCCCCATTTCTCTCTCCGCTGAAGCCTAGCAGTTGCCAACGACCGCTCCATCACTGCTCCACCACACGAAGCCATTAGAAATTTTTGACAAAGAACTTTCGATCGCTCGCCATTTCGTCGCCAGACGCTGCTGCCTCCTACATCAAAACGCGGAACTCTAACAAAGCCTCCATCCGCCGCCGCTTTCAGGCGTCCACGCCACCAGCCACCTCGTCTGGAGTTCCCGCTAAAGCGCCCGCTCATCGTTGTCAGTATTGACTGGATCCCAAATTCCAGGTCGTCGTCCTCGAAGCCTTTGTTGAAGGAATTCTCTCACTTCTGTGATTCTCTACAGCCTTATTCCGACAACCTAGTTTACACTAGTTTCGTCGACTTCACCTTTCTCTCCGGCTACCCGTCCAAGATCGTACAACTCGCTGCCACTAGTGTCCGTTTTCCTCTTTGCGCGACGGAACCAGAGCATACCATAACCTCTGCAGTATCCTTGTCGCATCCTTGCTCTGATAAACTAGTTTTAAATTTATGCAACTCAATTAAATAATTTAGTGCTTGCCTCGAACGTTCAAACTACCTTTAATTATCGTTAATTCATAAATCGTTGATTATGAATATGTTTGTGGAAATATACTCTTAAGAAAACAAGAGGGGGAAATAGTGATCTAAAGAGAGAAGAGACAGGAACTAGGGTTTGAACGAGGGAGGAGAAGAATACCTTGTACTTGCATGATGAACCAAAAGAACCGCCCCAGGAATATATATACCCGGGGCCAAGAGGGGGCTGGCCGGCCCCTCACACATGGGGCTGAACCGGGTGGTTCAGCCCCAACCCACCGACCTTAGTGAGAGGGGGCTGAACCGGTTGGTTCAGCCCCGTTGTCGCCTGTCTTCTCTTTCCGCCTGCGCGTGCATTGACGCCCAAATAGCCGGGTGCCATCCGGGGGCGTAACATTCCCTTCTCCATCAAGAACCAGCTTGTCCCCAAGGTGGTACTTGTGGTAGAGCTCCCCGAACTCCATCAAATCTACCCAAGTGTTGTGAGTCGCGGTTAGATGCTTGCATTTGACAACTATCTCAGGACGGTACTCTGCGCCTCGGTGTTTCCACTTGATCATCAGGATGTCCTTGGTAAGTGGTCGTAATTCTCCTGCTACCGTTGCCTCAAGTAGGAAAGGACTCGCCTGAACTGTGTTGCCGACCTTCCGCTTCAATAAGGACACATAAAATGTCGGGTGTATCCGCAATCCCTCAGGCAATTCCAAGGTGTAAGCGACAGGGCCCACGCGACGGAGGATACAGAAGGGACCATAATAACGTGGTGCCAACTTCTGGCTCGTTCGTCGGGCAACTGACAACTGCTTGTAGAAACAGAGCTTGAGAAGAACTTCATCGCCAACCGCGAACTCCCTGTCCTTGCGATGTTTATCTGCTTGAGTCTTCATACGATCTTGTGCTGTCCAGAGATTCTCCCGCAAGGTGGCGAGGGTGCGGTCTCTATCACGCAGTGCCCGATCAGCTTCTGGCAACGCTGTACTACTCGGTTCATGGCTGCTCAGTGAGGGCGGAGGGCGACCGTACACGACCTCGAATGAGGTTAACTTGCTGGCTGAATGGTTAAAAGTGTTGTAGCAGTATTCGGCCCAATGCAACCAACCTGTCCAAGTCCGCGGCTTGTCCATCACTAAACAACGAAGGTATGTCTCGAGGCCCCGATTGAGAACTTCTGTCTGGTCATCTGTCTGGGAAGGTGGGTTGTGCTGAAACGTAAGTAGGTCCCTTGTAAGCGAAAAAACTCCTTTCAAAAAGTCCCCACAAATGTCGGGTCTCGGTCGAAAATGATGGCACGCAGTGTACAACCCCATATCCGGCGAGTAGTGGTCGATAGGAGCCAGATCGGCCAAAGTCCAGCAGTCCGGGTCCTAGGCGAGCCGGAGGGAGGCGAGATCCCTGGAAGCCCCTTCAGCTCGCCACAGTGGGGTGGATCGCGTGAGGGGCGAGTGGAGCAGGTCGGCTCGCACTCGCCCCGGGGGCTCGGCGAGCAGCGGGCGAGTGGGGCAAGCCGAGCCCGCACTCGCCTAGGGCCGGGAAGAGGCGACGAGTGCTGGATTCTAGAGGGCCACTCGCCCAGTCTTTTATGATGTGTTTTTACCATTCCACTCCCGTTGGCCTGCCTATAGCCTGTTAGAACAACAGATTTACGCTATTGGAAGGCCAAGTTGGGCTGCACATAGCTGTTCAAAACAGCGGAGGTTGACTATTTGCAGACCATTTTCAGAAATCTATAAATAGACCCAAAGGGGTACCTCAAAAGGCATGCTTACTTGTGCCCCGACCTTCTTACGCTTTCTGAGGTATCCTTAGCTCGGAATTTGGCTAGGGAGGGGAAGCGCTCTAAGATCTTCCGGGTGTGTGGTGAGACCTCCACGCCGAGCCCTTGGGTTTGTCCCTTGTTCTTTTTCCTTAGTCATTTGCCTCGCGAGAGAGAAGTAAGTGTGCGATCACCCCTTCTTCAAGGGTGAACTCCACAGAGACCAAGTTTTCGGTTTCAACATTTTTTGGTGCGGTGAGCGTGGAGCGTGGTCAGCACAGAAAATCTTCAGTAAGCTCGATGACTGGAGGAGAGGGACAAGGTTCGGACAGGGCCGACTCGCCATCCCTCCCCCTCTCACCACGGTGGGAATGTTCGAGGAGTTCATGCAGGATGTGCTCGGCCTCGTCAAGTTTGCACTCGGCGCGCGCACCGAGTGCTCGACACCAGCTGCCCCCATCGCTGCCACCCCGACTCTAGGCGAGGATGCCCCGGCTCGGCGAGCTGGGAAGGAGGTTGCAGAGGAGGGGAGTGGGCGCGATCTCCCCGGTCGAGTGCTCTTCCCCGGGTCAGCGAGTGGAGGACGGTTCAGCGAGATGGGGGTGCGAGATCCTCCGACTCTCCCAGCAGGGGGAGGCAGCCCCTTTAGCGAGTTGGTTTCTTATGCTCCAGTTCCAGAGGTTTCAGGGAGCCGAAGATGTCCTACTACACTGGGAAGAATGACCCGGTCCAGCACATCCAGTGGTTCGAGGATGTGGTGTCGATAAGGCAAATGTCAGATGCCTTCAAGTGCAGACTCTTCGCCATCACCCTCAAGAAGAAGGCGAGAGAGTGGTTCCACCAGCTACCGACCAACTCAATCTACTGCTTCGAGGACCTGCGCCAGGGGTTCGTGTTAAGGTTCACCACTTCTAAAAAAGGAAGGAGTCAGAATCCCTGTTCCACATCAAGCAGGGGGTGAACGAGTCGTTGGGGAGTTATGTGGACCGGTTCTCGGAGGAGGTCACCCAGGTCTAGGAGATGTCAGGGCACACCCTGATGATGACCTTCACCTTAGGGCTGCAACAATGCTTCTTCAGGATGGAACTGAAGAGGGTGCCTCCCCTTTCCTACGAGGAGCTGATGGAGAGGGAGGCGAGGGAAGTCGACTGGGAGGCGTCAAACCCCGAGTTCGCGAAGAAGTTGGCCCGGTGGGCCACGAACGAGGAGATGGGGCCAGGAGGTGGCCGAGGTCAGGAGGTAAGGAGAGCCGAACCCCGACAGAGAGAGAAGTAGCAACAGCAGCAACCGAGGTGGGGGGCGCCAGGAGCCGGACAATCGGCTCGGTTGGAGGCAGCAAGAGTGGCTTGACCAGGGAGAGCAGAGAGGTTTCCATGGAGGAGACGACCGCCAGGGAGGCCCAGGGTCAGTTCAACCCCGAACCCCCGAGGCTGGAGGCAGTGCCAGAGGCCTCCTTTCCCTGATCAGCATCAGACTATACTAATAGCCCTGGTGAGGAGGAGAGATAACCCGAGGAGGAGGCAAGAAGCCAGAATGGGTGGGCCTTAAGTTATGGGTAACGACTTGAAATGCTTCTACTCATGAATTGTGTACGTGACCACCCTTTTTTCTAATATGAATTTTCTTGACACTCTTAGTCTCTCGCAATGAAGTGAATGAACATATGAGAAAGTCTACCTAAGTCCGGAGCTTTCTCCCGCTGTCAGGCTCTCATATAGCTTGCAGGGCAGGGGTCCTCAGTGGACATGGTTGTTGCTCTGGAGCTAAGTCCCGAGCTTTCTCCCGCTGTCAGGTTCTCATCTAGGTGGCAGGGTAGGGGTTCTCGGTGGACATGGTTGTTGCTCTAGTGCTAAGTCCCGAGCTTTCTCCCGCTGTCAGGCTCTTATCTAGTTGGCAGGGCAGGGGTCCTCGGTGGACATGGTTGTTGCTCTGGAGCTAAATCCCGAGTTTTCTCCCGCTGTCAGGCTCTCATCTAGCTGGCAGTGCAGGGGTCCTCGGTGGACATGGATGTTGCTCTGGAGCTAAGTCCCGAGCTTTCTCCCGCTGTCAGGCTCTCATCTAGCTGACAGGGCAGGGGTCCTCGGTGGGCATGGTTGTTGCTCTGGAGCTAATCTCGAGCTTTCTCCTGCTGTCAGGCTCTCATCTAGCTGGCAGAGCAGGGGTCCTCGGTGAACATGGTTGTTGCTCTAGAGCCAAGTCCCGAGCTTTCTCCCGCTGTCAGGCTCTCATCTAGCTGGCAGGGCAGGGGTCCTCGGTGGACATGGATGTTGCTCTGGAGCTAAGTCCCGAGCTTTCTCCCGCTGTCAGACTCTCATCTAGCTGGCAGGGCAGAGATTCTCGGTGGACATGGATGTTGCTCTGGAGCTAAGTCCCAAGCTTCCTCTCGCTGTCAGGCTCTCATCTAGCTGGCAGGGCAGGGGTCCTCGGTGGACATGGTTGTTGCTCTGGAGCTAAGTCCCGAGCTTTCTCCGGCTGTCAGGCTTTCATCTCGCTGGCAGGGCAGGGGTCCTCGGTGGACATGGTTGTTGCTCTGGAGCCAGGGCAGGGGTCCTCGGTGGACATGGTTGTTGCTCTGGAGCTAAATCTCGAGCTTTCTCTCGCTGTCAGGCTCTCATCTAGCTGACAGGGCAGGGGTCCTTGGTGGACATGGTTGTTGCTCTGGAGCTAAGTCCCGAGCTTTCTCCCGCTGTCAGGCTCTCATCTAGCTGGCATGACAGGGGTCCTCGGTGGACATGATTGTTGCTCTAGAGTTAAGTCCCGAGCTTTCTCCCGCTGTCAGGCTCTCATCTAGCTGACCGGGCAGGGGTCCTCGGTGGACATGGTTGTTGCTCTGGAGCTAAGTCTCAAGCTTTCTCCCGCTGTCAGGCTCTCATCTAGCTGGCAGGGCAGGGGTCCTCAGTGGACATGGTTGTTGCTCTGGAGCTAAGTCCCGAGCTTTCTCTCGCTGTCAGGCTCTCATCTAGCTGGCAGGACAGGGGTCCTCGGTGGACATGGATGTTGCTCTGGAGCTAAGTCCCGAGCTTTCTGCCACTGTCAGACTCTCATCCAGTTGGCAGGGCATGAGTCCTCGGTGGACATGGTTGTTGCTCTGGAGCTAAGTCCCGATCTTTCTCCCGCTGTCAGGATTTGATCTAGCCGCCAAGGTAGGGGTGCTCGGTGGACATGGTTCTTGCTCTGGAGCTAAGTCCCAAGCTTTCTCCCGCTGTCAGACTCTCATCTAGCTGGCAAGGCAGGGGTCCTCGGTGGACATGGATGTTGCTCTGGAGCTAAGTCCCGAGCTTTCTCCCTCTGTCAGGCTATCATCTAGCTGGCAGAGCAGTGGTCCTCGGTGGACATGGATGTTGTTCTGGAGCTAAGTCTCGAGCTTTCTCCCGCTGTCAGGCTCTCATCTAGTTGACAGGGCAGGGGTCCTCGGTGGACATTGTTCTTGCTTTGGAATCAAGTCCCGAGCTTTCTCCCGCTGTCAAGATCTCATCTAGCTGGCAGGGCAGGGGTCCTCGGTGGACATGATTGTTGCTCTGGAACTAAGTCCCGAGCTTTTTCCCGCTGTCAGGCTCTCATCTAGCTGACAGGGCAGGGTTCTCGGTGGACATGGTTGTTGCTCTGGAGCTAAGTCCCGAGCTTTCTCCCGCTGTCAGGATCTCATCTAGCTGGCAGGGCTGGGGTCCTCGGTGGATATGGTTGTTGCTCTGGAGCTAAGTCCCGAGCTTTCTCCTGCTGTCAGGCTCTCATCTAGCTGGCAGGGCAGGGGTCCTCGGTGGACATGGATGTTGCTCTGGAGCTAAGTCCCGAGCTTTCTCCCGCTGTCAGGCTCTCATCTAGCTGGCAGGGCAGGGGTCCTCAGTGGACATGATTGTTGCTCTGGAGCAAAGTTCCGAGCTTTCTCCCGCTGTCAGGCTCTTATCTGGCTAGCAGGGCAGGGGTCCTCGGTGGACATGGTTGTTGCTCTGGAGCTAAGTCCCGAGCTTTCTCCCGCTGTCAGGCTCTCATCTAGCTGGCAGGGCAGGGGTCCTCAGTGGACATGATTGTTGCTCTGGAGCAAAGTCCCGAGCTTTCTCCCGCTGTCAGACTCTCATCTACCTGGCAAGGCAGGGGTCCTCGGTGGACATTGTTCTTGCTCTGGAACCAAGTCCCGAGATGCTTCGCTGTTAGGTTTCCACCTAGCTTGCAGGACCGAGATCCTCGGTCGACATAACTGTCACCCCAGAATCAGATCCCGGGCTGCTCTTGCTACTCAACATAAGACAGTTGAAATTGAGCTTGAGACAGAAGCTGGAGGAAAAAGGTCGCAAGGAAAAACAAAGTTGGTCCCAACAACCTCAAGGCGAGCTGGTAGTGGCGAGTAGAGATCTATGCAATATTAAAGGGGTGACATTATCTAAGCAGGGAATAGTCAAAAATGGAGAGCCAAGATCTCGGCAGAAGGGCGAGCCAAGACTGTGCTCGGCAACTACGCTCCATCTCATCAAGATTCTACTTGAAAGGGATCTCGCATGCGAGCCGGGGGGTGCTCGCGAGCTAGGGTCTGCTCTCAGCAATTAAAGTCCACCCCGTCAGGTTTTGACTTGGAAAAATTGGACCTTGAATAATCTTCTAAGGGTAAAAGGTGATCTCGCAGGCAAGTGGGGTGGTTGCGAGCCGAGCGCGGCGAATGGTCTATTTTTCTGTTACCTAAAGGCTGACAAGATCTTAAGGCCTCTGCGCGGGTAGGTATCCTAACTCAAGTACATTCTAACGGCTCGCTCCACCCCGGTGAAGTCGCTCTATGGAGGGGGACAGCTCGCAGGCGAGTGCATCACAATAAGCAAGTTCAAAGAAAAAAGATAGACAAGTGGAGGGCCAAATCGTTCTTTTTCATTAACAAATGATGTTTTACATATGGGAGAGCTCGCCTCGGCGAGGTTACAAAAACGGGGGTATGAATGCAATAAAGGCGATAGCCAGGGGGTTGCTGAGGGAGCCTATTTATAGAAAACAGAATTTATGGCCGGGCTGACCGGTCAGTCCAGCTCGCCAGCCCCAGCTCGCCGACCCGGCGACCTGATCTTTTCTAGTGCGAGTTGAACCTATATAGCATAACGTATTATTTCAAATAACATATTGTGTTCTAAAAAATTATTTAAGTTATTACAAGCAGGGACATTCGCAGCCCCAAAAAAGAAGTTCATAACGAGCAGAAGAAAAGTTCGGTCAACCCGCGCGAGCTGGGGTGCTGGGGGGGCGAGGGCCGGTAGGCTCAACTAGGGAGCCATTTCCATATACCCCGGCCTCGCGCCACCATCCCCGGAGGTCGGCGCGGGTTGAGGAACTCGCGGACCAGGTCCAGGTCCCGACCGAAGGTCTGCAGGTTCTCATCAATCCTTTCCATAACTGGGGTGGGGGACATCATCTCGCTTGCCGAGCCGTGCTCCACCTTGTCCGCGAGCAACACGTAGTCCCGCTCCAGCGCCTGCAGTCTCTGCTCGCGATATGCGTCGTCCACTCGAAGTTGGCGCAAGGCGGCATCCTGCTTCTTCAGCACTTCTACCATTCGCCATCTCAGCTCGGCAGGATCCAGCGAGTCGTCCAGAAAGTTTTCCATCCGGGTCAGGGGGTGGCGACTGGCGAGCTTGTTCAGAAGATTCCTCGACTTCAGACGGAGCGGAGAGCCCTGCAAAAAACAATCAACTCCGATAGAAAGAGGGTACGAATGCAGCAAAGATGTCTAGGTAAAATGTCTGGTAAAAGTGAAGCTTACGGGATGAGCTCGACAGTCTTGGGGGGGGGGTATGCGAAGGAGGTAAGGCTAAGTTCTTGCCGCGACCCGGAGGATGGATTCCCGGGGAGATGAGGTTGAAGCTGGGGGGATGTCTCCGGCCCTTTCCCCCGCGGGTGCAGGAGTAGGTGCGGGCCGCTGAGAAGGAGTGTGAGCTGACGACTTGGACTTCAGCGAGTCCAGCCCCATGGTCCCAAAGGGAGGTGATTTGCTCTGCAGGAGGGTGTCAGGAGGAGTCTGAGGCCGTGAGTCGTCGTGCGAGGCGTGGACTCGCGGCATGGAGGACTCGGCATCGGTCTGACGGCTCTTAGGGTCGGCTGGATTGTCAACGACCATTTTCCCCTTGAGCTCGGCAGCCGGTTTAGAGAAGGCGAGCCTGGGAGTCAAGGTGGACTCCATGTCGCGGTAGATGGATTCACCATCTTTTGGGATGGACTTGGCCTTCTTGGCAGGATTTGCCTGCGTCGGCTCGCGCAGTGCAGCACTGGAGGGCATGCTGACTAGCGCATCGGTGCGAGCGGCGTTGAGCTCGCGGGCGCGAATATGCTTCTCTTGGAGCTCTTTGGAGAGAGGCATCTCGACAAAACTTAAGGGGAATGACGGAGGCCACCTAGGTACGCGTGCATATATTTATAGCCGCTGGTGGAGCCCACCAAGAGATTCTCTAGCCCCTGTCGCACTTGCCGTATATTGCGGGGTTGGATGATTTTTTCCGAACTTGGGCCAACCTCGCAAAGAGCGGGGATTGTGTACAACCCCATATCCGACGAGTAGTGGTCGACAAGAGCCAGATCGGTCAAAGTCCAGCAGTCCGGGTCCTAGGCGAGCCGAAGGGAGGCGAGATCCTTGGAAGCCCCTTCAGCTCGCCCCAGTGGGGTGGATCGCGTGAGGGGCGAGTGGAGCAGGTCGGCTCGCACTCGCCCCGGGGATCGACGAGCAGCGGGCGAGTGGGGCAGGCCGGGCCCGCACTCGCTCAGGGCCGGGAAGAGGCGGCGAGTGCCAGCTCCATCGAGCACTCGTCACCCCTGACGAGTGGAGGTTCCAGAGGGCCACTCGCCCAGTCTCTTATGGTGTGTTTTTACCATTCCAACCCCGTTGGCCTGCCTATAGCCTGTTAGAACAACAGAGTTAAGCTGTTGGCAGACCAAGTTGGGCTGCACATAGCTGTTCAAAATAACAGAGGTTGATTATTTGCAGACCGTTTTCAGAAATCTATAAATAGTCCCAAGGGGGTACCTCAGAAGGCATGCTTACTTGTGCCCCGACCTTCTTGCGCTTTCTGAGGTATACTTAGCTCGACATTTGCCTAAGGAGGGAAAACGCTCTAAGATCTTCCAGGTGCGTGGTGGGACCTCTACGCCGAGCCCTTGGTTTTGTCCCCTGTTCTTTTTCCCCTGTTCTTTTTTCCTTAGTCATTTGGCTCGCGAGAGAGATATACGTGTGCAATCACCCATTCCCCAAGGGTGAACTCCACAGAGACCGAGTTTTCGGTTTCAACACGCGGGATGCCATGAAGGCGAACAATTTCTCGGGTGTAGAGATCGGCGACTGACTTGCCGGTGTATGGTTGACTTAGAGCCAAGAAATGTCTGTATTTGGACAACTTGTCCACCACTACCAAGATAACAGACTTGCCCTGAGATTTAGGCAGGCCGTTGATGAAATCCATGAACACGGTGTCCCAAATGTTGTGCGGGATCTCCAATGGTGTGATCAGGCCGGCTGGGGAAGTAGTCTCATATTTTTGTCGCTGACATATCTCGCACAAACTGCTGTATATCGCGCTGTAGCCCTTTCCAAAAAAACCTTTACCCATGCC
This sequence comes from Platanthera guangdongensis, assembly GCA_039583875.1. Taxonomy (NCBI): domain Eukaryota; kingdom Viridiplantae; phylum Streptophyta; class Magnoliopsida; order Asparagales; family Orchidaceae; genus Platanthera; species Platanthera guangdongensis. The sequence continues at coordinate 29,811,314 of CM077153.1, read as the reverse complement.
TGCTGGAGGGTGCGGAGAACGCCCGAGTGACCGCTGGTCGGTGAAGAGTGGAACTCATGCATCATGACTGGCTTCCAAGCAGACTTGGCGGGGATGACCACCCTGTCCTGGTAGTAAAGCTTGTCATTCTGGAGATGATAGCCGGATGCAGTGTCCTGTCCCAGTCTAAGGGCTTCCACGATGGTACGCAACTCTGAATCACATATGACCTCCTGTTTATCGTCGAGGGAGTCGCGCAAGGGGCCCGATATTTGAGCAACGGTGTCCTCCGGTAAGCGAGACAAGGCGTCGGCGACTAGGTTCTCCTTGCCCTTCCGATAGAGAATCTTATAATCATAGCCCAATAATTCCGTCACCCACTTCTGTTGGAGAGGAGAGGAGACTCGTTGCTCCAAAAGATGGTTCAGGCTCTGGTGGTCTGTGCGGATCTTAAAATGTCTCCCTAACAAGTATGGCCTCCACAGGGCCACCACATGAATGATGGCTAACATTTTTTTTCATACGTGGAGAGTCCCAACGTGCGGGGTGCCAGTGCTTTGCTATAGAACGCTAGGGGCCGGCCCTCTTGCATCGATACGACCCCAATGCCCACGCCTGACGCATCGGTCTCGAGCACAAATTCCTTGGTGAAATCCGGAAGGGCAAGAACCGACGTGGACGTCATGGCCCCCTTGAGGGACTGAAAGGCCGCCTCGACCTCGTCCTGCCAAACAAAGGCATCCTTCTGTAACAACTGAGGATGAGGCCTGACGATCTTGCCATAGTCCTTCACGAATCGCCTGTAGCAGCCGGTTAGGCCCAGGAAGCCCCGCAGTGCTCGCACAGTCTGGAGTCGCGCCCACGATAACATGCTCTCGATTTTCTTGGGGTCCGCCTTGACGCCATCCGCCGAGACCAAATGACCCAAGTACTCGACCTCCGAAAGAACACTTGGACTACTTGGCATAAAGTTTGTGTTGGAGGAGGATGGAGAAGACCCGCTCCACATGGGTGAGGTGCTCTTCCCAACTAGTGCTGTAGATGATGATATCATCAAAGAATATTAGCACGGAATGACGGAGAAGAGGTCGAAATATCTCGTTCATGACTGCTTGAAATGTGGAGGGGTCAGCCCAAAAGGCATCACGAGAAACTCGTAATGCCCATCATGATACGGTCTTGTGTATGTTGTCCTCATGCATGCAAATCTGGTGGTAACCGACCTGAGGTTGAGTTTGGTAAAAAGAGAGGCACAGTGCAATTCATCTAATAGTTCTTCGATCAGCGGTATGTGAAACTTGTTCGTGATGGTCGAGTTGTTTAGGCCGCGGTAGTCCACGCAAAAACTCCATGATCCAACCTTCTTCTTGACGAGGATGATGGAAGATGAGAAGGAACTAGTGCTTGGACGGATGAGTCCTGCGATGAGCATTTCCCGGACGCTGCACTCAATCTCGGTCTTTTGGATGTATGGATAGCGGTACAGTCAAATATTAGTGGGCTTTGACCCGGACTTGAGCTGGATCTGATGATCTCGGAATCTTGGTTGTGGGAGGGTCCGAGGTGTCTGGAATATGTCCGCATACTGAGTCAGTAGTGCCCGCATCTGATCAGGCACTACCAGGGGTGCTCCGGAAGTCGTTGTAATTTCTATAATCATAGCCATCGTACTGCCCTGCTCCCCCAGACGTTCCAGGATGCGCGATGAGATCTCCTTCAGCGGAGACGGCCGCCTAGACAATACTGCCTTCCCTGCTGGAGGAACTCCATCGTCATCTGGTCCCAATCGAAGGTCACCCTTCACAGCTGGTGCCACCACTGTACCCCGAGCACCATGTCCGGCCCTCTGATGGGTAGCAGGGAGACGTCCGTGCGTCCCGCGTACCCCTGTTCCATAGCTCCACACCTATCATAATCCCCTCGCACTGAAGTTTGCTCTCGTCGGCCACCATAACATGAAAAGCAGCTGCTCGATCAATCTCGTACCTCACCTTCTCGATCAATCTCGTACCCCACCTTCTACACCACATTCGGATGAATAAAGTTATGAGTACTCCCGCTGTCCACAAGAATTGTTACCCTCTCCTGGTTGACTTTCTCTGCCAACCTCATCGTGAGAGGAGCGTTGCATCCCTCCATCACCTGCAAGGATACGCCGAACTCCGTCAAGTCCAAGTCCCCGACCCATTCTGATTCAGCAGGGCACCCATCCCCTGTATCCTCATGAAGCATAAATACTTGTATCTTCTGACATTTGTGTCCCGGTGTGAACTTGCCATCACCGTTAAAGCATAAGCCCTTCTCCTTCCTACCCTGCAGTTCGGCCCATGAGAGTCGGGTCATTGTTGTTTTGCGACCCATCGAAGTTTCCTTTCTTACGCCTGTTGGAGCGTTCTTCCTGAATGCGAGCTAAGGTGATGACATGATTTAGATTGCGGGGCATGTGTGCCTGCACCTCATCGCGAAGGTGTTCCTTGAGTCCCAAGACAAAACAGCTAAGCATCGTCCTTTCTTCCCAGTGCACCATATTTGCCAATTTTTCAAATTCCGTGCGATACTCCATCACTGTCCCCTTCTGCTGCAATTTCTGGAGAAGTGCCTCGAAATTTTCGTACTCCAAGGGTCCGAACCGGGCTGTAAAGCCCTCCACAATTTCTATCCACGACACATAGTCCCGGCCTCTCAAAAACCACTGTGTCCACTGAAAGGCGTCGTCTTACAAGTGGAACGATGCGAGTTGCACCCATTGCCCTTCGGGCACATCCTGATAACTGAAGAAAAGCTCTGTTTTCTGCACCCACTCCAACGCGTCCCCCCCGTTGAATTTAGGAAAATTCATGCGAGTTAATTTTGGGGGGATGTATACCCGCGGAGCGGCTTGTCCGTGCCACCCCGGTTCATGCCCATAGCCCGCTGGTCTCCTTTGCTCTCTCGGTTCGGGATAATCGTCCGGATATCCGTGTTGATGCATTCCCCCCAACGGAGGATGTAGGACGCCCCACGGAACGCCGTCCCTGAAGCCTCCTTGTGGTCCAAAACCTCGCGGGTCAGCCCCAACGAGATTTTGTGCTATCAATGCCTTGATTTCAGCCATTCGAGCGTCAAACCGTTCTTCCAACCGCTGCGTCGAAGCCCTCATATTTCCCTCAATGGCGGCCACCGAGTCCGTTAATCCAACGTAGTTTTCTTCTAGGGTTTCCAATTGGTTGGTTTCCTCTTGCGTTCGTGTGGTAACCATGGCGGAGGAGCGATGCCTCTGATACCAAATGTTAAGAAAACAAGAGGGGGAGATAGAGATCTAAAGAGAGAAGAGATAGAAACTAGGGTTTGAAGGAGCAGGAGAAGAATACCTGGTACTTGCATGATGAACCAAGAGAACCGCCCCGGGAATATATATACCTGGGGCCAAGAGGGGGCCGACCGGCCCCCCCACACGTGGGGCCAAACCGGGTGGTTCAGCCCCAACCCGCCGGCCTTAGTGAGAGGGGGTTGAACCGGTTGGTTCAACCCCGTTGTCGCTTGTCTTCTCTTTCCGCCTGCGCGCGTATTGACGCCCAAATAGCCGGGTGCCATCCGAGGGCGTAACATATACAAATGCTGCCTTGATTTTACCCTTAAAATGTTTGAGATTTTCTTTCCAAATAATAAGTAACGAACTCTCGAAATTTCAACGCTCGACGTGATTCTGCATGAAATTTTAGTTTGGCCCCACGCTCTACAAAAAAAAAAATTAATTGCATAAAAATTATTTCATTTTCAGGAACCCTAGCTTTGATCTACATTAACAGAGCTCGACCTCCGCGAGTAATCACAAAAGTTGACAATAAAGAGATCAGGCGTTGTCGCTGGTGCTGAGTTGGGTGGTATGTCTGAGGACTCGATGGGTGACTCGATGCACTTCTTAATTTGAAATGGACCAACCCTCTTGCAATACGCAAACACTCAATTTTCTTTTGAAAAGTACTACTCACTACGATAACGACCGATCATGAATTTATAATGTTCAAAGGTTGCTGGCAAGTTATTAACAATAAATTTATGTAATTATTTTAAATAATTAATATGAGCTTGCACACCAAGTTAAATATGTTCTTGGAATGAGAAGGGATGACAGTCAAGTAAATGGGGTATAAAAGACCCATAGAGAATCTCAAATGGAGATTTATTAGGGAATGATTATTAAAATTATTAAATGTGAATTTTGCCTGTGGATGTACAAGATTCCATTGCATTGAATTCTCCACAATTAAATACCTAAGAATATCTCTTAAACTCCTATTAACGACCTCAGTCTGTCCATCAGTCAAAGATGAATAAGTGCTGCTAAACTCGAGTTTGGTTTTCTTTCGACTCTATATTATGTTCCAAAAATACCTTTAAAAATGTCTGATATAGGAATGCAACTTAACAAGTTTGCTTATATCCAAATGATATAGGTGAAATAAAATTGCAGTCTCTAAATACAAAATCGACAGAGTGAGGTGTGCGGAGTAAGTGATCATCATATATAGTATGAAAAAAACTGAGAAATATCAGGTGGTATGTCAAAAACTGATAAATGTGGGATCGAACCTTGTTCATGCGAGGTAAGTGACATATCTGAACCACAATTACTTTATGGGGTCGGGGTTCAGACGGGAGTGCAGTTAGTAGTAATGTGGTGGAGTCAACGAAAAGTGAACTAGAAGATGTAAAGGTCCTCTCATGTGTCCTTGGAATAAGGCCGCCCTTCTGAGGAAGAAGAACAATCTGCATTTCTTGTGCTCGAAGGAATAAGAGTTTCTCGTGCCGTTGTGCATGACATGTCGGTTGTTCTGCCAAGATCAACCTAACAGGATGTGGCAGACATCTATGACGGCGACATGACATAACACTATATCCAAATATGTGCACCCTATATAAAACTCTACTAGATAATAATGAGTAATAAGCATAGTCAAATGACTATTGACTCCAGATAAGCTGTAGGGTTGTTCTAACTAGTGCGTCTAAAGCCCTAATATGTCGACCATACGTTGAGAAGCAAAGTTTTTCATAGTACCACTATCGATGATAATGAAACAAAATTATCACTGGACGCCTGCAGTAGTGCGGAAAATATCGTGCCTCTTATGGTCATCATCAATAGACTTGCTAGAAATGATTAGACTATAATGTAAGAAACAAACTAAGTGTTCAACGTATTCACCTTCTACTTCTATGACATCCTCAGACTCGGGCTTGGGCTCAGGGTGAGATTCATTAATATAAACTCCATACTCAGACTCTCGTCTATCAGTGGAATCAATACTAACGACAAAGTGACGTCGCGGGCAGTCAGATGATTTGTTCCCCGATTCTATGCATTTGAAGCATCAAAATACTCCAGTGCTGGGCTTAGTCCTTGTAATCTCTTTATCTTTGGAGGGGATAGTGGATGGAGTAGGGGTCCCAATAGTGATGGGAGGGTGAGGGGAATCTAAGGCCCTAGTAGTGGGTGCAGTGGTGACGCTTGATGTGGATCTATCAGTGGACCTAACTTCGGATGTCCACTTCTGTAAGAACTCCACTCTCCGTACGTGACTTGAGATCTCTCATAAGTCCTTGTAGTCATAGAGTTCTAGTTGGTCTCTAATGAAGTGACGTAACCCGTTCAGATAGTGGATGTAGTATGGGTCCCAATAGTGATGGGAAGGTGAGGGAAAGACCCTAGTAGTGGGTGCAGTGGTGATGCTCGATGTGGGTCTATCAGTAGACCTATTTTCGGATGTTCGCTTCTATAAGGTATTCACTCTCCGCGCACGACTTGAGATCTCTCATAAGTCCTTGTAGTCTTAGAGTTTTAGTTGGCCTCTAATGGAGTAGCGTGACCCGTTCAGTTAACGGGACACGGTCATGTCATCATCCTCTTGGAGGTCGAGGCGAGACTGAAGTATTAAGAACTCATTCGTATATTCATCCACTGATAATTTGTTTTATCGTAACTTGTAAAACTTACGGTGAAGGGTATGGAAATAATCGTGTGGAACATACCTCTTGCACAGTTTTGTCTTAAATTCAGTCCATGTGATGATCAGTGATATGTCTAGATTAAATCTTGAACACTCTAACTAACCCCGTCAAACCAAAGTGGAACCCTTTAACCTAAGGGTAGCGTACTCAATTTGCCTAGCTAGAGACATGTTTCTAAGCCATGAAACGATCCATCCTATTGCACCAATCTAGACATCTCCCGGTTCTAAAAAATATAATCAAAAATAAATCGTAAAATATGTGCCCTTTTCATCATCGGGGATATAAATCAAAAAAATTTTACACGTATTTTTATTTTAGGTTGTTACATAAACTGTACAATCCCGTGTCTGGCGAGTGAGCTCGCCAAGGACCATACCAGGCGGTTCAGATCGTCCAAGCAACAGGCAAGCCCAGCAGAGGACTGAAGATTGTGGGCGAGCTCAGCAAGGAGAAGCCGAACCCAGCTCGACATTCGTCGACCGCGAGCTCGGTATTCGCCGAGCTAAGCCAGGATCCGTCGAGCTTAGTCGACTAATGGAGGCCGACTGATGGGCGAGCTCGCCATCCCGAATCGCGCTCGCCGAAGGAGCTCGGCAACAGCAGGCGAGCAGGATAGGCCGAGGTGGCCAGGCTCCCTAGCTCGCCCAGATATATGAGGTACTTTTTACTGTTTTGCCCCCGTTGGTCTGCCCATAACCCTTCAAAACAACGGAGTGGGCTGTTGGCAGACCCACCAAGGGTTTTGTGGTAATTTCAGGTCAGTTCAGTTTGGTTATTGACAGTTCAGATTCTAAAAACTATAAATAGGACCCAAGGGGTACCCCAGAAGGCATGTTTCTGTACTTTCTGCTTCAGTTTTCAAGTGCTTTCTGAGGGGACCTTAGCTCGGCCTCTGGCTAAGGAGGGGAGCGCTCTCAGATCTTCCGGGTGTGTGGGGGTCCTCCCCGCCGAGCCCTTGGGTCGGTTCCCTTGTTTCTTTTGTTATTTTGCTTGCAGGAGTGAAGTAGGCGCGCGACCACCCCTTCCCCCGAGGTGAACTCCACAGGAGACCGTTTCTCGGTTTCAACATTTTGGTGCGGTGAGCGTGGAGCCTGGTCAGTGCAGAAAAGCTTCAGCGAGCCCGATGACAGGAGGACAAGGATCTGACAGGCCGGACTCGCCCCCCCCCCCTCGCATCTCGCCACAGTGAGGATGTTCGAGGATTTCAGGAGTGAGGTGCTGAACCTCGTCAAGTTCGCACTCGGCACGCGGGTCGAGTGCTCGACTCCAGCAGCCTAGATCGTGGCCGCCCCCTCTCTGGGCGAAGACGCCCCCGGCAGGCGAGCTGGGAAGGAGGTGCCCGAGGAAGGCCGGGGGTGCGAGCTCTTCCCTGGCTCGGCAGGCCGAGGCCGGTTCGGCGAGCTAGCTCGCGAGACTCGCCAGCTCGCCCAGTAGGGGGAAGAAGCCCTTCAGTGACTTGTTTCCTCTGCCCCAGTTCCAGATGGGTTCAGGGAACCCGAGATGTCCGACTACACCGGGAAGGGAGACCCGGTCCAGCACATTCAATGGTTCGAGGATAGGGTTCAATCCGGCAGATGTCGGACGAGTTCAAGTGCCGACTCTTCGCTATCACCCTCAAGGAGAAGGCAAGGAGTGGTTCCACCAGCTACCAGCCAGCTCCATCTATTGCTTCGAGACCTGCTGCCGGGGATTCATGCTGAGGTTCACTACCTCGAAGAGGAGGAAGAATAATCGGAATCCCTGTTCCACATGAAGCAGGGGTGAATGAGACGCTGAGGAGCTACGTGGATCGGTTCCAAGAGGAGTTACTCAGGTCCAGGAGATGTCGGGCCATAGTTTGATGATGGCCTTTACCCTGGGCCTGCAACAGAGATTCTTCAGGATGGAGCTGAAGAGAGTTCCCCCCTCTCTCTTACGAGGAGCTGATGGAGAGGGCGGCGAGAGAAGTTGACGGGAGGCGTCAAACTCGGAGTTTGCGCGGAAGCTGGCCAGGTGGGCCACGAGGAGGAGAAGGAATCGAGAGGAGTAAAGGGACAAAAAGAGGAGAGGAGAGCCCCGGCAGAGGGAGCAAGGCAGCTCCAGGGCAGCAACAACCTAGGTGTGGCGTCAGGAGCCCGACCGTCGGCTGGGCTGGAGGCCTGAGTGGCAAGGGCAGGGGCCACAAAGAGGATACCAAGAAGGGATCACCATCAAGGGGCAAGATCAATTCCACCCCCCGGGCTGGAGGCAGGCCCAGAGGCCCCAACTCCCGATCAAGAGGAGGCTATGGCCATAGCCATGGGGGAGAGGAGGAGAGCAGCAAGGAGGAGGAGAGAGAAGTTAGGGTGGAGTTGCCCTATTGCGACTTCCATCAGGAGGAGGGCCGCCACAGCCACGTGCCCGGAGTTCCTTGAAATGAGAGGGAACAGGGAGCAGCAGCATCAGGAGTGCCAGGAAGTCAGGATCGAGGAGGTCCTCCTCGGGCAGAGAGGACCGTTGCGAAGACCGGGTGGACATTGGGACCCGAGGAGGATCAAGTGATCCACGGAGGGGTGGGGTCGAGGCTTCCGGAAGGCGAGCCTCCACACCATGTATCGTCGGAGCGTTGCCTCCACATCCCAAACCCCACCCCCAGAAGAGAGGATCACCTTCTACAGGAGCGGCATGCCGGATCACGAGGATCCATTCTGTGATGCGCTGGTCATCAAGGCAGCCATCGAAAATTTTTACCGTCTCTCGGATCCTCGTTGACAACGGAAGCTCCGTCAACGTCGTCTTCAAGAAGGCGTTTGACGCGATGAAGGTGGAGGCGAAGAGGGTGCTGGCCTCGGACGGACCCTTGTTCGGGTTTTCCGGGGAGAGGAAGGAAGTGGAGAGAGGAGTCGACCTCCATGTCACCCTGGGGGGCATCCAGAAACTGCAGGTTCGTCATCGTGGATGCCCCCAGCAGCTACAGCGCCATCTTCAGGAGGCCCCTTATTAGCGCCTTCCGCCGCGTCCCCTCATCATTCCATCAGTGCTTGAATTTCAATGCTGAGGGGATTCAGTAAGGGTCAGGGGGACCCCAAGGTGGCGCGGAATGCTACGTCACCGCTGTGAACTCCATCTCTTGGCAGGAGGGAGCCGAGGAGATGGGGCGAAGAATGGAGGAGGCTGAGCATGAAGCAGACAGGGAGGAGCTGGAGGTGGAGAACTGCGCAGAGGAGGAGACAGCAGAGGAGACCAGGAGGAGATGGCCGAAATGATTGCCGTGGAGGAAGAGGTGGAGGTGGAGGTCCCTGTTCCGGAGGAAGGGGATGCTGAAGGATGGGGGAGCAGTCCCCGTTGGAGGCTGCAGAGGAAGTGGTGGAGTTGGAGGTCCTCACTCGTGGAGGCAGGGTGGAGAAGGTCCCGCGTCAGCGGAGGGCTGACCCCAGAGGACTAAGGCAGGATGCTGGAGTGCATCGAGAAGAATGTGGACATCTTCGCATGGAACACCGCGGAGATGCCGGGGTTGACGCGGATGTGCCTGCCACCGCCTCAACCTGGACCCGGGAACACGCCCCGTCCAACAAAAGAAGAGGTCTACTGCGGACAAGCTGACAGAGCCCATGAGAGAGGATGTGGCAAAGCTTCTCAGGGTCGGCTTCGTGTCAGAAATCTAATACCCCGCTGGTCTCCAATGTGGTCATGGTCAAAAAGGGAGACGCCGGTGACGAATGTGTATCGATTTCTCTTTACTTAATAAAGCTTGTCCTAAGTACTGTTATCCCTTGCCTCGGATCGACACGCTGGTTGACTCAGCCGTTGGTTTTTTGCTGTAATGAGTTTTTTAGATGCTTTTTAGGTTATCATCAAATCAGGATGCACCCCCCCCCCCGAACTCAAGGATGTCTCGTTCATCACGGGGGATGGATGCTACTGTTACAAGATGATGCCCTTCGGGCTAAAGAACGCAGGGGAGACCTACCAGAAGATGATGGATAGGGTTTTCAAAAGAGCAAAAGGGGAGGAACCTGGAGGTGTACGTGTATGACCTTATGATCAAGAGTCAGGATGTGGACTCCCACCTCCAAGACCTAGAGGAGACCTTTACCACCCTGCACAAGTACAAGATGCGATTGAACCCCCTGAAATGTGTTTTCGGGGCTAGCCGGAAAGTTCTTTTGACATCTCCTCACCCCTGCGGGGGTCGAGCCGAATCCTGACAAGGTCAAGGCTATCGTGGAGCTAGGGTCGCCACGAATACCAAGGAGGTGCAGCGCCTGACAGGGAAACTAGCAGGGCTATGTAGGTTCCTCTCCCGGTTTGGGAAAAGTGCTCCCCCTCTTCAAAACGCTAAGGGCTGTCAAAGGTTTGAATGGACCAAGGAGTGCGAGAAGACATTCCAAGCCCTCAAGATGCAGTTGACCCAGGCTCCGCTGCTCCAAGGTCCCAAGGAAGGGAGGACCTGTTTTTGTATCTCGGGGTCGGGGCAGAGGCCTTGAGCTCCGTCCTAGTTCGGAGGAGGGAAGAAGCATCTCCCTATTTACTACGTGAGTCGGGTCTGAGGAAGGCGAGCTCCGGTATCCAATTTTGGAGAAGCTGGCTTTCGCCCTGATCATCTCAGCCCGAAGGTTGCGACCTTATTTCCAGACACACTCAATCCGAGTGGTAACTGACCATCCTCTCCGCAACATCTTTGAGGAGGTGGAGCATTCTGGTAGGCTGGCCAATGGGTCGGTGGAGTTGAGTGAGTTCGACGTTTCCTTCGTTCCCCGCCTCTCGATCAAAGCTCAAGCAATGACCGACTTCTTGACTGATTATGTGATTGAGGTGCGGAGGAAGAGCTCACTCGTCCGACTCCTTGGAAGGTGAAGGTTGATGACGCCTCGGGGAGACATTCCCTGGGAGTGGAGTGATCTTGGAGACCCCTCAGGAGACTAGAATTGAGCAGACGGTAGTGGTGCACTTTCCCATCACCAACAATCAAGCCGAGTATGAGGCCGTGATAGCAGGGCTGCGCCTGGCTAGGGAGCTGGGGGTGCTGGACGTGGAGGTCCTTACCGACTCCATGTGGTAGCTTCCCAGATCAACGGGGAGTTTGAAACAAGAGAGCCTATCATGCGGTTGTACTTAACCAAGGTAAAGGGGTCATCGGCACGTTCCAAACTTTTTCCATCCAGTACGTGCCCCTGGAGAAAATGAACAGGTCGATCAGCTCGCAAAGCACGGTCCTCGGTGAGGGGTACCATCACCGACCTATTCCCCCTTCCATCGAAGAGAGGAGCTCATGGAGATAGATCAACGACCTTCATGGATGACCCAGTTGTAACTTTCCTCTCTCACGGGAGAGTATCCGGAAGGGGCGATAAGAAGAACTCAGGCATAAGTCAGCGTACTACCTCCTCCAGGACGGGCAACTGTACAGGAAGACACTCTCGGAATGTTGGCTCGTTGCGTGGCCGAGGGGGAGGTACAAAGAATCTTGGAGGAAGTTCACTCCGAGAGTGTGAGAGTCACTCCGGGAGTCGAACCTGGAAGGGAGGATCGTCAGGCAGGGGTACTTCTAGCCCACCCTGGCCGTGATGCAACGGAGTTCACAAGAAGGTGCCACAAATGCCAGCTGTGTGCCCCCCTCCAGCTGCAGCCGCTCAGCGACTCAAAAGTATCACAGCCCCCCTGACCCTTCGCCATTTGGGAATGGATTTGGTTGGACCGTTCCCTCAGGCCAGTGGGCAGAGGAGATTCCTCCTAGTAATGATCGATTATTTCTCCAAGTGGGTGGAAGTGAAGGCGCTGGCCAAGGTGACCTCCCAGGTTATCAGAAACTTTGTTTGGGGAGATCATCTGCCCCATGGGCTGCCCCAGGCCATTGTCACGGACAACGCCCTAGTTCGCCAGCGCTGAGTTCACCATTTTTGCGAGCAGCTTGGAATCGACCTCAGGTTCGCCTCGGTCCACTACCCCAGGAGCAACAGACAGTTGGAGGCCGCGAACAAGATCATTGTCAACCTCCTGAAAAAGAAAGTGGAAAATCTGAAGGGAAGCTGGTGGAGCAGCTCCCCTCGTTCTCTGGGCCCTGAGGACCACCCCCAACACAGCTACCGAGAGACCCCCTTCAAACTCTCTCATGGGTGCGGGCGGTGCTCCCCGTAGAGTTTGAAGTTCAAACACCTCGAGTTGTCGCGGCCACGAGAAGGCAGGGAAAATGACAGACTGAGAACGAGGAGGAGCTGCAGCTCTCCCTTGACATGGTGGAGGAACTGCGAGATCTTTCCCCGCCCTCCGTAGGAAGAGGTGAAGAGACGGATGACCAAGTACTTCGAGAAGCACGTCAAGTCAAACAATTTGCGGAAGGGACTTGGTGCTAAAGAAAGTGGATGCAGCAGAAGTCGGCAACCGTGGGAAACTCAATCCTAACTGGGAGGGCCATTTATTGTAAAAGAAGCGTTGAGATCAGGGGGTATCGACTCCAAAATGTGAAGGGCGAGACCCTAAGTCTCACCTGGAGTGGTGACGACTTAAAACGCTTTTTCCCTTGAAACTTGTAAGTTATGCCTTGATTTTTAATGAAAGTTCTTCAATATACCAATGTTGTCGCTATGAGTTCGCATGAAGAAGCGAAGTGAATTTGGACCCCAAGCATATCCCGCTGTCAGGCTCTCACCTAGCTGGCAGGGTTGGAAGTCACTCGGTGTCATCCTTGGGCCTCGAGCAGATCCCGCTGTCAACTCTCACCTAGCTGACAGGGCTGGAAGTCACTCGATGGTGGTGGTAGTGGACCCCGAGCAGATCCCGCTGCCAGGCTCTCACCTAGCTGGCAGGGCTGGAAGTCACTCTGTGTCATCCTTGGGCCTCGAGCAGATCCCGCTGTCAGGCTCTCACCTAGCTGGCAGGACTGGAAGCCACTCGGTGTCATCCTTGGGCCTCGAGCAGATCCCGCTGTCAGGCTCTCACCTAGCTGGCAGGGCTGGAAGTCACTCGATGGTGTTAGTAGTGGACCTCAAGTAGATCCCGCTGTCAGGCTCTCACCTAACTGGCAGGACTGGAAGTCACTCGGTGTCATCCTTGGGCCTCGAGCAGATCCCGCTGTCAGGCTCTCACCTAGCTGGCAGGGCTGGAAGTCACTCGATGGTGTTAGTAGTGAACCCCGAGCAGATCTCGCTGTCAGGCTCTCACCTAGCTGGCAGGGCTGGAAGTCACTCGGTGTCATCCTTGGGACTCGAGCAGATCCCGCTGTCAGGCTCTCACCTAGCTGGTAGGGCTGGAAGTCACTCGATGGTGTTAGTAGTGGACCCCGAGCAGATCCCGCTGTCAGGCTCTCACCTCGCTGGCAGGGCTGGAAGTCATCGGTGTCATCCTTGGGCCTCGTGCAGATCTCGCTGTCAGGCTCACCTAGCTGGCAGGGCTGGAAGTCACTCGATGGTGTTAGTAGTGGACCTCGAGCAGATCCCGCTGTCAGGCTCTCACCTAGCTGGACAGGGCTGGAAGTCACTCAAAAAAACTGGTGTTAGTAGTGGACCCCGAGCAGATCCCGCTGTCAGGGGGGGGGGTGTGGTGGGGGGGGCTCTCACCTTGCTGGCATGCCTGGAAGTCACTCGGTGTCATCCTTGGGCGTCGAGCAGATCCCGCTGTCAGGCTCTCACCTAGATGGCAGGGCTGGAAGTCACTCGATGGTGTTAGTAGTGGACCCCGAGCAGATCCCGCTGTCAGGCTCTCACCTCGCTGGCGGGGCTGGAAGTCACTCGGTGTCATCCTTGAGCCTTGAGCAGATCCCGCTGTCAGGCTCACCTAGATGGCAGGGCTGGAAGTCACTCGATGGTGTTAGTAGTGGACCTCGAGCAGATCCCGCTATCAGGCTCTTACCTAGCTGGCAGGGCTGGAAGTCACTCGATGGTGTTAGTAGTGGATCTCGAGCAGATCCCGCTGTCAGGCTCTCACCTAGCTGGCAGGGCTGGAAGTCACTCGATGATGTTAGTGGTGGACCTCGAGCAGATCCCGCTGTCAGACTCTCACCTAGCTGGCAGGGCTGGAAGTCACTCGGTGTCATCCTTGAGCCTCGAGCAGATCCCGCTGTCAGGCTCTCACCTAGCTGGCAGGTCTGGAAGTCACTCGATGGTGTTAGTAGTGGACCCCGAGCAGATCCCGCTGTCAGGCTCTCACCTAGCAGACAGAGATGGAAGTCACTCGGTGTCATCCTTGGGCCTCGAGCAGATCCCGCTGTCAGGCTCACCTAGCTGGCAGGGCTGGAAGTCACTCGATGGTGTTAGTAATGGACCTCGAGCAGATCCCGCTGTCAGGCTCTCACCTAACTGGCAGGTCTGGAAGTCACTCGATGGTGTTAGTAGTGGACCCCGAGCAGATCCCGCTGTCAGGCTCTCACCAAGCTGACAGACTGAAGGTCACCCAGGGAAGTCCTTATCCCCCCAGGTAGTGCCTAACAAACTTGGCCCTTTCAAGAGAGGAGTGCTCGGCATGGGCGAGTTCGAGCTCGCTGATCCAGCTCGGGCTCGGCAGAAGATCGACAAGCTAGAGCCGTGGACCTCGCTAAGAGGAGGCGGGTCCCGCCGGGCCACCTCGTCCCCCCACTATGTTTAGAGAATTGGGTCTCACATCTATAAGATGACGGACAGCTCGCGAGCAAGCTGGGGGAATCCTGAGAGTTGGCAAGCCAGACCCTGGGACCTCGCCAAGGGGAGGCGGATCCCGCCGAGAGGCCCCGCCCCCCGCTTTATTTTACTTGGGAAAATTCAGTGAGTTCGATTTTTTGATTAAGAAGGCCAAGGACAGCTCGCGAGCGAGCTGCGGCGAAGCCTTGGGAATTGCCGAGCACTCAAGGTACTCTCTCGCGGGCGCGTACTAATGATTATCCTACTCGCAGTACCTGTTTATGCGAGGTCGCCCTGGGAAGGGCTCGCGGATATACGGAACACAGCAAAAAGAAAAAAACAAAAAAAAATGGCACGGGTATGATCAAAAATCTTTTTCATCGAGTAATAGTATTTACAGGTGGAGCTCGCCTCGGCGAGGAAACAAAAGAAAAGCATACATATTTTGGCCTCGCCCCACCCCCCCCCCCTCCCCGCCAGACTGGTCCTCCCCTTCGCCCGATTGATCCTGGAAGCCCTTCCCGAACATCGCGTCCAGGCTATCCTCCTTATCGCTGGGCGGCGTCGCCGAGAACAAGCTCGGCATCAGGTCCTTGGCGGAGATCTCCTCGCACCCCTCCACCAGCACCCCAGTGTTCCTTCATCATTTGGAGGGTGCATTTGGCAGCTTGGATGGAGTTGATCCGCAGCCTCTCGTCGAGGTCGGCCTCGCCAAAGACTCGTGGCCTCTTATAGGGGAGGGTAGGGTCGACGTCGCTGGCCGGGAAGAAGATCTCCGCCTGGCGGCGGGCCTCACGGCTGAGGTTCTGATTCTACTCCTTCAGCCTCGCATTAGCCCCCTCCAGCTCGGCAAGACGGGCGCGCAGCTGGCCGATCTCCTCCCCTGCTCGGCATTGCGAGCCCGCAGCTCCCCGACAGCCTTGACATCCTGATGAAAGAGAGAAATTCGTTAACAGCGCAAAATATTTCAAGTAAAAGAGGGAAGGAGCCGGATACTCACCAACCCGCCGGCGGCCTCGGCGAGGAGACCCTCGGCGATGCCGAGCTGCCTCGCCTGGTCGGCGACCTTGTCCTTGGCGACATCGCGAGCCTGCTCGGCTTTTAGGAGTTGATTGCTGAGGGCAAAGCTGCGGCGGGTCAGCATGTGGTGGAGCTCCATGGTCCGCAGATGGGCCTGCAGACCCTCATGGCCGAGCTGCCGCAGGGTCATGTTCTTGTAGGCCTCGGCATCCTCGCGGCCATAGAGGCCGAAGCCGAGGGCGTAAGCATGGCCAGTGGCGGGCTCGCGGTCATGCCAGGACGGATGCAGAGTGGAGATGGAGACCCGATGGGCCAGCTCATCCCACTGCACCATGGGCTCCCCCGCCGAGTCCTTCCACGCGCCCGAAGTTGAAGAGGGGATGCTGTTTCGGCGCCCCGCGCTCGCGAGCCGCCCTCTTCGCCGAAGGAGGCGGGGAGATCGCCGCCGCGGAAGAAGGAGCCTCGCTGCCCTTCCGTCCTTTGCTGGTGATCTCCTTCAGCGGGCTCTCCGACAACGCGTCGGGGGGGGGGGGGGGGGCTCGGACGAGCTTATGTATTTGGGCTGGATTGATGTTGTTGATGTTGTTTTCCCCGCGGAGCGAGCACGACTTTCTTCATCTTTTTTGATAATGGCTGGCGGTGTGGGGGTTCGACCCGGCATCTTTAGGCCGCCTCTTGCTGGAAGAGGGTTGGGAGAAGGCCGCCTCATCTCGGCAGGCCGCCGCCGCCGCCTTCTCGCAAGCAAGGGGGTCCGGGTGCGACCCCGGGTCCGCAAACGGCGGGTTCGCGGGAATCAACCGCTCCCCTGCAAGAAAAAACTTGGGAAGAATTAGAGCACTTTCAACAGCAGTATGACGAGCTCGGCAATCGGGCGAGCTCGGCAATCGGGCGAGCTCGGCAATACGAGGGAACAATACCTTCGCCGGGTAGGACAGGGAGAAGCGCGTCAAGGCCCCTTCGCAGGTAGGTGACCTCGAAGTCCTTGTGGAGGAAGTATTTGTGGAGCTCGGCATCGTTGCCAGATACGGTCGGCGGGCGGTAGACCTCCTCGCCTTTCTGCTGCGGCGAGTACGGGATGTTGCCGAGATCGCCCTTGATAAAGGCGATCCTGGTCATCCAGTTATGGTGTTTGTTCGCGATCTCGCGAACTTTGATCAGCGAGCCGCCGAAGTAAGCGACCCCATCCGACGTCGCCTTGTAAGAGAAGAGCTTCCTGAACACTGTTAGGTTGAACTCTATCCTCTCTCGCTGGAGGTAGCTCGCGAACGCCACCATCATGGCGATGGCGTTGGAGTTCAGCTGCGCGGGTACCGCGACATAGTACTTCAAAATTTGTCGGACCTCCGGCCAGAGGGGGAGGCGCAACCCCACCTCAAAGTGAGAAATGGGGAAGGCGAGCTCATCGTCGTAGAAGGTGTTGATGGCCTCCCCTTGCCTCGGCCGGCACGCCTTGAAGTCCGGCGACACGTATTCTGTCTCGAACTCCGCGAACTCCTCCTCGCTGGTATGCCCCTCGAAGAAGCAGTAGTCGGTGAAGTGCTGGGCGCACTTGCTGCGGTCATCAGCGTCGGGATTGGTCTTGCCCATGCTCGCGAAAGAAGACGGGGCGCGAGTAGAAAAGGAGAGAGGCGCAGAGAGAAAGAGAAAGCAATAAAAGCACAGTACGGGAGTTGGTGGGGGGGGGGGCTATTTATAGAAAAAGAAATCTGGGGTCAGGCCATCCAATCGGCTCAGCTCGCCACCCCAGCTCGCCGACTTCCGTCGCGTCCCCACCAATGCTAAGTCAAACAGCAATATATTATTTGAATAATGCATGTCCAAGAATATTCTAAAGTTACTTATTACAGAGACCAAGTGCAGGGATATAAAAGCGGGGCGCGCGAGCAGGGGGAACACCGGGAGGCGAGTACCGGTCGGCTCGGCAAAGGAGCCGCCCTCTTATCTACCCCGGTCTCGCGGCTCCCGCCCCCAGACTGCCGCGCGCGGAGCAGCTCGCGGATCCTCCCCGAATTCCTCTGCGCCACTGAGAGGCCGTCATCTATCTCGTCCAGAAGCCGGGAAGGGGACATCAGCTCGCCAGCCTGGCGCTTCGCACCTCGTCGGCGAGACGCGCGTAGTCGCGTCTCGTTGACCCCCTGCACCTCACGCAGCCCGCACACCAGCTTCTTGAGAAGCTTAACCTCCCTCCTCGTCAGCTCGCCTTGATCCACTTCGGGGCTCAGGTAAGAGTCCAGCGCACTTGGGGAGGGGAGGGGAGAGTAGTGGGCTGCCCGCGAAGATTCCTCGGCAGCGGATTGGCTGGGGGGGACTGTGGAGACAAACGTCAGCAAAAAGAGGAATGCAGGAAAAGCGCATGGGGCGGGAATCTAAGCAAAGTTGACCTGATGAGCTCTGCAACTCGAAGGAGATGCGGGGAGGAATGAATCTCAGATCCTTCCCGCGACCTGGGCCGCGAGTCCCCGGTGAGAGAAGCTCGAATCTCGGGGTAGGGATGGCTTCCAGACCCGCCCCCGCGGCCACGACAGTTTGTCGAGGAGAGGGGGCGCGCATCGGCGAGCTCGGCCTCTGCGAGCTCAACCCCAAGGTCCCAAAGGGAGGGGACGGCTCCCGGTGGGGGTTTTCCGGAGTCATGAATCGCGAGTCCCCAAGAGTGGTCTTGGCTCGCGGGGTGACGTCTCGCGGCGCGGTATCTTCTACACCATCAGGGCGGCTGTCTGGGCCGTCGCAGATCTCGACAACGTTCCTCCCTCTTTCAGAGGCAGGCAGAGTGGAGGAGCCGGTCCCGTGCTCCAAGGTGGCCCTCAGGTCGTTGTAGATGGGCTCGGCCGCCTGAGGGAACAGTTTCATCTTCTTGGAGCTGGGCTCGACAGAGCCACCCTGTGGCACAGTGGTAGGGACCGCCGTCAGGGCGGCTACGGGAGCTGCAGAAGCCTGACGAGCTCGGTCTAGACGCTCTTGAATCTCCTTGGGGAGCGGCATCTTGGCGGGATTAGAGCAAAGGGAACGACAAGAGTCAGACAGGTAAGCAGGTGCATATATATAGCCACAGGTGGACCCCACCCGAAGATTCCCTCCAGCCCACCGCGCACTCGCCAAACACTTGGGGTTGGATGTTTCTTTCCGAGCTTTGCCAAGCTCAAAAAGAGCGGGGATTATGTACAATCCCGTGTCTGGCGAGTGAGGTCGCCAAGGATCATACCAGGCGGTTTCAGATCGTCCAAGCAACAGGCAAGCCCAGCAAAGGACTGAAGATTGTGGGCGGGCTCGGCAAGGAGAAGCCGAACCCGAGCTCGACATTCGTCGACCGCGAGCTCGGTATTCGCCGAGCTAAGCCAGGATCCGTCGAGCTTTGGTCGACTAAAGGAGGCCGACTGATGGGCGAGCTCGCCATCCCGAATCGCGCTCGCCGAAGGAGCTCGGCAACAGCAGACGAGCAGGATCTGCCGAGGTGGCCAGGCTCCCCAGCTCGCCCAGATATATGGGGTACTTTTTACTGTTTTTCCCCCGTTGGTCTGCCCATAACCCTTCAAAACAACGGAGTTTGGTTGTTGGCAGACCCGACCAAGGGTTTTGTTGTAATTTCAGGTCAGTTCAGTTTGTTTATTGGCAGTTCAGATTCTAAAAACTATAAATAGGACCCAAGGGGTACCCCAGAAGGCATGTTTCTGTACTTTCCTGCTTCAGTTTTCAAGTGCTTTCTGAGGGTACCTTAGCTCGGCCTCTGGCTAAGGAGGGGAAACGCTCTCAGATCTTCCAGGTGTGTGGTGGGTCCTCCCCGCCGAGCCCTTGGGTCGGTTCCCCTTGTTTCTTTTGTTGTTTTGCTTGCAGGAGTGAAGTAGGCGCGCGACCACCCCTTCCCCGAGGGTGAACTCCACAGGAGACCGTTTCTCGGTTTCAACATAAACGCCCTTCAAAATCACCAGAATCTAACTTGACTCTACAGGATCACTTACATTTTGGTGCCCTTAGGGTTTTCGGTTTCAAGTTGCCTAAGGTTAGGTTCTTCTTCGATTTGGTGTAGAGTAATCCCTAATTGCTGGTTTGCCTCTAATGTGTTAACACACATGCGTAACCCATTTATCATTTGCTCCACGTCTCACATGTTCACGATAACATTCATACATTCATACTCAACGCCTCAATAGTTCTAGTCAAATTTTTAATTTGAGCGCTCCGATCGACAACTCCATTTTTTAAATTAACCACATGATTTTTCATTAAAATAATTGTTTTAAATTCTCATAAATTTAAAATAATTTTAACTGATTTTCTTTTAAAAAAGAAAAATCTAATTTTAAATCCTTTTTTAACAGAAAGATCCCTTATTGTTTAATAATATGATAAAATAACTCAATATTTAATTTGAGCGCTTAGATCGGCAACGCTATTTTTTAAATTACCCACACGATTTTTTATTAAAATAATTATTTTAAATTCTCATAAATTTAAAATAGTTGTAATTGATTTTCTTAAAAAAAGAAAAAATATAATTTTATATCTTTTTTTAACAGAAAGATCACTTATTGTTTAATAATATGATAAAATTACTTAAATATTTCGAAGGCCCTTTGTCTTTAATCCAGATTACCCAAATGAGAATATAAAAAATTATTTTATTTTATATTTTTTTAAAAAATTTTTTAGATTCAAACTTGAAATGAAAAGTTGATTTTTTATATAAATAAGATTTAAATCTTAAAAGAAAATTTAATGAAACCTTTTTTTGTTGCAAATAGGATGCTTGATTCGCAATTGGAGCGAAACAAGTGCTTTGATACCAAGCAAATGTAGGCCGAGCGTGCCAAAATTGAGTTTTGCGCGCTAAATCAAACTCGTCATTATGAACCTAATTCGTTAATTTTGTCCGAGGGAATTTTCACGTGTGTTACAGATCGAACCCTCCACAAGACTAATACACACACAAACAAATTCACATTAATAATTTATGGAATTAACAGAAATTAAAAGCAGTAAGAACGTAGAGGAAAACTTTAATTATTTAATTAGATTGCATAAATTTAAATTAATAAAGGGGAGCAAGGATACAGTAGGATACGACAGAAGGAAGTCAGCCCCATCCAAATCCGTCAGGAAAGGGAGAACAATCGGCGTCAACAGATCATCAGGGAAGAAAGCTAGGAAGGATTACCGAAGTAGGTTGTCGAAGGTCGACGACAACCTGTACACCAACAATCTTGTATGGATTGCCGGAAGATGGAGTCGGGATCGTTGATAGTCGTCCGATTAGCGATGGATGGCAGTGGATGATGACACTATTGGAATGGTGGTGGAGCACGAAACCATCGATGGTTTCCATCGGCAGTAGTCTGAAACTTGAGCGACGCGTCTGAAGTTGAGGCGTAAAGCGTCGGCGCTGATACTCGTCAGGAGGCTTCCACCTGTCATTGTGGGTGTTGAGCGCCGCGGGAACAGGATTTCGTAGCTGCCAGGTGTCGGCAGAGAGAAGAACATTGTAGATGATGGAGCGATGAGAGTTGTGCCAGTATTACAGAGGGAACGAAACTTTCCGTTCCTCTGTGTACCCGGTCCTCCTTTTCCCCTTTCACAGTAGCAGTATTTATGATGGGCTTAACTGTATAGTCATTCCAATTATTTACTTCCGTTGAATATAAAGTTATCAAAATTATTTCCAATTGAACTTTTGACTAGTTGTTCAAACGTGCTAAATATAATTATTTATAATTAAAATTTGAATGTGGTTTTCAAAATATGATTTTTATAAAAATCTCTTGGGCATCTATCCTTATTTAAATGTATGCATCCTTAAATAATTTAGGCTTGTCTTCTCCATCCTAACTACTTAAAATTACTGGACTATTTATTCAGGGACTTACTAGATGGTCAAACCGATGGTCCAAAATTCAAAATACATCGGTACATGTAAAATTTGTTTAAATAACAAATAATAAAATATAATTGACGCATGATAATATCACGCGACCTTGGATACGGCGAAGGTTGCATCAAAGTTCCCCCACCAAATTTTGACAACACTTTTGACTTAAATTTATTATATTTAATTTGTTTGTCCAACATCACTAGCCTGTGTTGTGTTGTTTAATTTTCTCATGGTATGACTTTGCAATATTTTTAAGACTTCATTTGGTAATGCTTTTGGCCCGTTCGTTTACCTAAACGAAACGCCAGTGAAGAATTTTCGTTTGATTTTCCGCCTCCCTTTTCAATCGTCGGCGTTTCGCCCGTGAAGGATTTCCTCCGTTAGCAACCCAGCGCCCTGACCTCCAGGTCTCGGCATTTTCAGGAAATTTTTTTGGAATTCCGCTGATCTCCCCCTCCCGTGCCCCGCACAGGAATCACCGGTTCATCAGAATTTTTTGGGGTTTGCCGCTGGGGGCCTGCCCGAAGCCCACCGGCGGGTTCGCCGGGTCCAACGACCCCGCCGGTGGGCTCCGGGCAGGCCGCTGGCAGCTCCGCCACAGGCGGTAACCCAATAAAGCACTGTGGGCACGAAAGGGCTGGGCACAGGAGGGTGGGGCATAGGAGGGTGCCAGGAGGTTTTTTAATTAAAATAAAACATGACTGGTAAATTTAAATAAAAAATTATTAAAAATCATTCTATTAAATTAATAGTAAACATTGTTTTGCCGGATGGTTTTTCGTTCTGAACAGCTCTGCAAACACATACTATCCTAACACATCTCGATTTCCAGCAACTAGTTCCCAACAGCTTCATTTACAATTCTACATTTACAACAGCTCCTTAAATCATTTATTCATTTTGCGAATTATAAAATAAAATCAATTTGTGTTCTTAAACATAATTAAATGCTCTTCACTATTCGTGAAAAGCGTATTTATCACAATTAGTTTATGTGCTATGACAAAAATACATGTGCACCATGCACACTACTGGCAAATGTCCATCGTCGTGTTGGGATCCGTGTTCTTGTGATACAATTCCAGGAAATCCCGGAGAGGAATCCGGCGAGGGCGAAGGACCGGTGGTGGAGAGCGAGGAGCAGAGAACAAGAGGAAAGGTTAGAGAGAACCCTAATTCTTATACACCCCAACACAATCCAAAAGAGTACAACTCCACCCCTTATAAATGCGGGGTGTGACAAGTTAAGAAATACAACATAAAGGGAAATAAATAATTGCGTACGACCAAATAAGAAATAACAAAAAAGGAAATAAATAAAACAAGAAAATAACAAAATAGGAAATAAATAAAACATCAGGCAGGCGCTGCGTCTTCGGTCTCTCCTCCTGCAGATGGGCCCACTGTCGTCTTTCTCCGCATGCGGACTCGCCACGGTGTCTCATCGGCACGTGCGTGTCCCGTCGGTATGCACAATCGTAACAATCCAGTAGTCTGGAAAATATGTCCTGTCCTCAAGACAGTGATCAGAGCGGTGTCGACAGTAGTGATCCCGGGACATGCTCGTGGCTTCGGTCTCCATATGGTAAGACCCAACAATTGGGACCTCCTGCGGGCCAGGGTCCCCCTGAAGGTGGTAGCAGCATCCAAGTAGCTTGGCTGGGTAGTTCGACGCCAACTGCCGTTTTTCTTCCGGATCAGAGAAAATTGGACTGGTGACAATCCCGTCGGAGGCTGGGTGACGTCGACGAGTGCAGTAGAACGCTCTTGGTTGCTCGTCGGGGAAGGAGAAGGCACTGCGGACGGGCCCCAGAGGGCCCACAACCCCACGGAGAAGCTGACGTCCAAGGCCCGCTGGATCGTGCCGAGGGAGATCAGAGAGCGTAGGAGTGCGGAGTCGCCATCGAGGAGACATAGCTGTCGCTCGTGTATGAATTGCATGGACATAGTCTCCCAATTGATGCATACCTCGCCGAGTGTGCGGAGCCAAACCACTCCCAGAATGGCGTCGGGGCCGCCTAAGCCGAATGTGTAGAAGTCTGTGGTCACGAAATAGTACCCCATAGAGAGTGAGATGACAGTGCAACGACACTGAGTCGGTCGGTGACGCCTATCGCCCATACAGACCACAACATCTGGGGAGGGATCACCGAGAAGACGGAGCTGCTGTACCCGGTGCTCAAAGATGAGGTTGTGGCTGGCGTCACTATCCACCATGATGATGATCGAGCGTTCTTGTACTGTGCCCAGAAGCTGCATGGTCTGCTGGCTGGAGAACCCGCCCGTTGACGCGCCAGATAGCTCCAATTGGTGGAATGTAGCCATGGGTCGAGAGGGGTATCCTCCGGTGAGAGCTCCAGGGCCTCAAAGGCAGCCAGAGTAACCTCAGGGTCGATGTCACCGATGATGACGCGAAACTCCTTGGCCGCGCAGACGTGGGTAGGAGAATAGGGCTGACGACAGTAAAAACACAACCCCTTGCGATGGAGGTCGTCCAACTCGCAGTTGGAGAATCGCTGAGGAGGGCCTGGTCGGCCTGGCAGAGCGGCTGGAGGAAGACGAGGTGCTGGTGTCTCTGGAGTGACGGTATGCCACAGCCGGTCCCCCCGGCGGAGGTCCGCCTGATGACAGCGGTGGCCGAGGAGACAAATCCGCTTCCACGAGGCGGGCCATACCGAGAGCATCAGAAACCGTCCAGAGGTGGTGAGTGCGGAGCCGAGAACAGATATTCGGCCGAAGGCCCTGCATGAAGAAGCCGAGATAGTGATCTGGTGGTAAGCCTGGAACGTGAGTGACGAGGGCCACAAACTCATCGATGTAGTCATCCACCATACCAGATTGTCGTACTCCTCACAATCTTTCGATGGCGGGGCCGAAATAACGGCTGTCGTAACAGCGAATCATCTCATGCTTGATTTCCGACCAAGAGATGGCTGGGTTGGTCCGGCGGAGCCATCAGACCCAGTAGAGGGCGGAGCCATCGAGTTCCACTACGGCGGTAGAGACCTTGTCCTGCTCGGAGATCAAAGTATTGTTCTACCTTGGCGATCCACCCAATCGGGTCTACTCCGACGAAGGTGGGAAGGTCCAAGGCAAGGGCCGGGCGGCCGGGGGGACAAGGGGGTGTGACATCCCCGATGTGCGGCAGTGGTGTTTCCCCCAGGATTGACGTGCCGGTGGCCGGGCACGCGGATCCGCTGGCAGAAGAGGCAGCGGGAGGGTGTAACGCATCAAGCTTTGCGTGGATGGCAAGCAAGGAGGCCACGATGGACTCCTGGGTGCTGACACGACGTAGGAGGGCCTCGTTGGCGTCCTCCGATGGTGCCTCAATGGTGGAATGGGTGGTCGGCGCCATGACAACGACGGAAGGCCTGCAACGACTGGAGGGTGGCCGCGGTGCGGCGGCGCTGGAGATGTGGCGCTCGGGAGCGGCACTGCGGTCTGGCTGGCTGGAGTCCGTAACGGCCACAGGAGGGCGATGCTGGGTGCGGGACTGACGGCGGTGCGGCGCTGGGGAAAAACCATGGTGCGGCGCTGGACGGGAGCGCGCGTCCGGATGGGGGTTGCCGGCGGCCTGCGATCAGCGACTGAAGGAGCAGGCAGTCGACGAACCGGGATGTCGGTCATGGTGCGAAATCGAGCGAACAGGCGGATCGACCACGCATGAAGTCCCGATACGGGAAACCTGGCGGGACGGGTCGACTAGATTGCAAGAACTTAGAGACGGAGAATTACGAGCACCGACGGCGATTTTGCGGGTGGCGCGGTAAGTCGGACCAAATTGATACAATCCTGAGAAATCCCGAAGAGGAATCCGCCGAGGGGGGTGGGCCGGTTGGTGGAGAGCGAAGAGGAGAGAACAAGAGGAAAGGTAAGGGAGCAACCCTAATTCTCTTACATCCTAACATATTCCAAAAGAGTATAACTCCATCCTTTATAAGTGCAGGTTGTGACACGTTAAGAAATACAACATAAAGAGAAAAATAATTTCGTACGACCAAATAGGAAATAGCAAAATAAGAAATAAATAAAACGAGAAAATGACAAAATAGGAAATAAATAAAATGTCAGGCAGGCGCTGCGTGTTCGGTCTCTCCTCCTACAGACGGGCCCGTCATCGTCTTCCTCCTCGTGCAGACTCGCCACAGTGTCTCCTAGGCGTGTGCGTGTCCTCCTACAGACGGGCCCCGACGTCAACATATGCGTTGTATCCTCGTCAATGTTTTAAATATCGGATGTCGGTGACATATTAGATTGAGTTTTTAAATTTCGGATGTCAGAAGTCGGAGACATGTCAGTGATACTTTAAAATATCGAATTTTCATATCGCATAAATAAATTTTTTATTTTTATGTATACTAACTATAATTATATGTTATAAAAATAGAAAAAATATAATAAATAGATTAAAACATGAGTCATTTATATTACGAAATAAAATCAAATAGTATCTAAATTAAAATATTATTTACAAATACAAAATGATATATTGTAAAAATATATTTAACAGTATACAATAATTTTATTTTGATAACAATAAGTTTATTGTAAATAAAGAAAATTTAAAATTTAAAAATCATTGATTGATTATAAGTTTTTTCAAACATATAAATTTATATTAAAAAACATGCAAACAATCAACTAATAAATGTATTAAATATTTTTATATTTTTTGTAATATGAAATTAAATTTTTTGACACAATTATATAAAATTGGTTGTAAAAATAAATGTTTAAATAATCAAAACAATAAGTCTAATCGATTTAAACATACATAATATATATATGATTTAAATATATGCTGCTAATATGCTAATATAATATAAAATAAAATAGTGGACGATATATTTAAAAATCTTGTCGGCTGATATATAAAAAAATCGAACATGTGGGCTCATATTTTACAAAAAAACATAATCTATTTTTTTTAGAAAAAATATCATTTTTACTTAAAAAATGACATGTCAGAGGACATTTAAAACACAGATCCTCGTCGCTCTCCCTCTTCCGTATTCGTAACACTAGAAGCTAGGCACGAATTCTAGGGCCCCCTCCCTTTGTATTACCCCCCTCCACCATAACAACAACATTCAAGCCTTTATCCCACTATACCTAAGTACATGGATCCTTTGTCGCTATTGTGCCATATCTTTTGTCATAATCTCACTAATGCCTAAGTACATCGTGTCTTTCCTTACAGTTTCATTCCAAGTCTTTTATTGGTCTGCCCCTCGCTCGTTTAATATGCCTAGTGACTAGACTCTCACAACGCCTAACAGGTACCTCTAATGGTCTCCTTTGTACGTGTCCAAACCATCTTAATTGAGCTTCTCGCATCTTCTCTGCAATTGGTGCTACTCCTGTCTTATCCCTAATACTTTCATTCCTATTTTTATCCATTCTCGTGTGTCCACACATCCACCTAAGCATTCTCATCTCCGCAACTCCCATTTTTTGCTCATGTACACAATTCACTGCCCAACACTCAGAATCATACAACATTGCGGGTCTAATTGCAGTACAGTAAAACTTGCCTTTAAGTTTTAGTGGTACTTTACGATCACATAAGATCCCTGACGCGCCTCTCCACTTGAACCAACTCACTTGGATTCTATGTGTCACATCTTTATCAATACCTCCGTCTTTTTGAACTATCGATCCAAGATATTTGAAACACTCACTACGGGAAATGTCTTGATCACCCAACTTAATAATAAAGTCACCTGTCCTTCTTGTACTGCTAAATTTAGGCTCCATATTGCCATGCTCAACCTAAAACCCTTCCTTTCTACCAACATCCCCTCCACAAGTATCCACTACTTCCCCGTAACTAACTAGTAACCACCCCACTACCCATATTGCCTCCATATTGCCATGATCAGGCCCCAAAAATACTACCTAAGATGTTTATGGGCTTACAAAGTAACATGTTATCAAAATCATCTAACTCAGTCAAATCATTTTGATCTCCCGACAGATCATTCATTTTGAGGAAATCAGTTTAGGAACTCGTTGAGCAGATCATTTCAAAACTCGAGATCAGTTTTTACTCAGAACTCGAGATCAGTTTTTACTCGTTGATGAGATCAATTTTTGAAAATCAATGTGGAATTGACCATGCTTTCAGGTTTGCGTGATCATTTTGATCTCCCGACAGATCACTTAGTGTTGATTTCAGAAATCGCTGTTATGCGTGATAACATGGCATAAATCCATAATAAGTGAAACATTCATATTTTTTTTTAACAATTTTAGCCGACATTAATTTTTTTAAATTTATTATTTGAAATATCTAAAAAGTTTATATTAACAAATTGTGTTTTTTCCACCTAGATTTAAGTGTGTGATTAAATACAGCCGTATGATGTGACATCCTATGATGGAGTTATTTTATTGGCACTTCTTAAACTTCCTTAACCACGTATAACCACCATCTAATCTCTTTCATTAAACTTCCTCCACAAATTCTCTAACCCACAAAACCCCACCCCACTCAACCAAAATAGCCGGGCCAA
The DNA here is from genome assembly GCA_039583875.1 of Platanthera guangdongensis. Lineage (NCBI taxonomy): Eukaryota > Viridiplantae > Streptophyta > Magnoliopsida > Asparagales > Orchidaceae > Platanthera > Platanthera guangdongensis. The sequence goes on along the minus strand of CM077153.1, from coordinate 29,783,397 downwards.
CCTTTCCCAGCTACAAACTGCCACCTCATTCCACCATAACCATTCCTTCCAATTTGGCAAAACCTTCACCTAGACCCCTCCCCAAACTCACGCCCCTACTCCTGTACCATAATCCTGTCAATACTCTTCTTCTGAACAGGTCATAACCCACTGGACAGTCCCATAGCCATATTTCAGTCCAAAAACAGAGCCGACCCTGCTGTCCAGATTCTAAAATCAATTCCTGTACGTGAAATCCCCTCGAGTACTAATTCTCCCTTCCTGAATTTCTCCCAACTGACCTGTGAACCTTCTCCATAAGCTAGCTCCCCCAACCAAAGAATTACTAATCAGTAACCCTGCAGTTTCATCTACTCACCGGCTTTCAACTGTCCAAGTGCAACTTACTATCGTCTCTCCGGTCACCGGCATCACATTGGACGTTCACCGAGCCTTCTATCCCATGATCATTGTAAGTTCATTTTTGGTGCGAAGTTTCTAAGTGTTGAATTTCATGTTTATTCTCAATTTATTGAAATATTGTCTCATAATTTTTGTGCCAAGAAATGCTACGATTTGCCAGACTTTGTTCGCTCGAGTATTTATTTTCTAACACTCACATATATGCTACATTATTTATTCCCTTACCTAATTGTGATTATCATGTTATATTATTTATAATTTTCATGTATTGCAAGTTACACGTCGAATAGTCATCATTTCATATAGTTGTCCTTTTTCTTCCTGTGTCAAAATTCAATCACAATGTGTGGACCGTAAAAGCAATACATGTATAAATAGTCATGGACAAAAAGCCCGGCCCGACCCGGCAAAAGCCCGGCTCGGCCCGGCCCGGGCCAAGGACGGACTGGGCCCGGGCCAAGCCTGGTTGGGAAAAACCTGGGCCCGACTGGGCCGGGCCAAACCCGGCCCGATCGGATTTTTTGCCCATGACTATGTATAAATGCATAAATACCTCGTGCTAAGGTGAGATGTGATTCCATATCAAGAAGATTTTAGCTGTTGCAAATTGTTTTTTTTTGTACTGAAAAGTTGCTTCTCTCATGGAGATCGATGGATGAATTGTCTTAGTTTGTGAAACTGTGGATGGTGCACACGTGTTTCCTTTTTATTGATTGAAAGTTCTTCCAATATTTGCTTATTTGCTGAGCCGCCTAGGATATCAATTGAATGGAGTTGAAAGTTGTTACTGGTTGCACCATTATGATCTGAAATAACTAAAAATGGATTTGTAATGCATTTTTGCCTTATTTCTATCTGTTAAACGGGAAAAATAAAATTGTATTATTGAAAAAGAAAACTCCCTATATATAGGGTAATATTGCAAATATTAGCTAACACTTTCCCTCAAGTTGGGCATGTAATGTTCTTCATGCCTAACTTGTTAATAATCAATGCAAATGTTTTCTCATTTAATGGCTTGGTAAGAAAATCTGCTAGTTGTCCGTCCGAGTGAACGAAAGGGGTGCATACAATCTCTTTCACAATATTTTCTTTAGTGAAGTGTCGGTTAACTTCAACATGCTTGGTGCGATCGTGCTGGACAGGGTTCTGAGCAATGCTGATTGCAGTCTTATTGTAACAATACAAATTGAAAGGCTCGGTTTCCAATAAACCAATATCATTTAAGAGGGAACAAAACCACACCCCCTCACATATCCCCTGAGCCATGACTCTAACTCAGCCTCTGCACTAGAGCGTGCCACTACATGTTGTTTCTTGCTTCTCCACGTGACCAGATTAGCCCCAACAAAAGAACAATATCCTGTGGTAGATCTCCTATCATCATCTGATTCGGCCCAGTCAGCATCAATATATATTTTAATTTTTAAGTGATCATTAGGGGAGAACAAAATTCCCCTACCAGGCGAGGTCTTCAAATACCTCAAAATTCTATGCACAACATCAAGATGTTGGACTTTAGGAGAATGCATGTATTGACTTACCACTCCTAATGTATATGAGATGTCTGGACGAGTATGAGATAGGCAAATCAGTTTACCAACCAACTTCTGATAACCAGAAATATCTTCCACTAACTCCCCATCATCACGTCCAAGTTTGTGGTTCACTTCAATAGGAGTATCAGCAGGCTTGCAACCACTCATTCTTGTATGTTTTAACAAATCAAGGACATACTTCCGCTGAGAAATATGAATACCATATTTTGATCTAGCGACCTCAATCCCCAAAAAATATCTCAACTTACCCAAGTCTCTCGCTTTAAATTCACTAGCAAGTTTGAGTTTCAAGGCACAGATCTCATCCATGTCATCACCTGTAATAACCATATCATCAACATATACAATCAGGATAGCCACCTTCATCTCTTTTCGTCTGATAAATAAAGTGTGATCAGCGTGGCTTTGGGTATACCCCAATGAGATCATGACTTTGTGAAGTCTCCCAAACCAAGCTCTCGGAGATTGTTTTAACCCATATAGAGCCTTTTTCATTTTACACACTTTCCCTTCAGAGTCGATAAAGACCAGATCAGGAGGCATCGACATATAGACTTCCTCGTCCAATTCGCCATGAAGGAAAACATTCTTTACATCTAGTTGTTGAAGGTCCTACCCTTTACACGCGACACAGGATAATAAGACCCTTATTGTATTCATTTTTGCCACTGAAGCAAAAGTCTCTTGGTAGTCAATACCATGAGTTTGGGTGTAGCCTCTTGCCACCAATCACGCCTTGAATCTCTCCACAATACCTTCAGAGTTCTGCTTTACTGTAAAAATCGATCGACAACCAACTGTCCTCTTGCCAGGAGGGAGATCTACCAGTTCCAATGTGTGGTTCTTTTCTAGAGCCTCCATTTCCTCCATCATCGTCTTTGTCCATTTGGGGCAACCAAGTGCTTCATGCTATGTACCGAGAACAAACACAGAAGAAAGAGAAGCGACAAAGGCTTTGTGGGAAGAGGATAAAGAAGCATATGACACAAAGTTAGATAGCAGATGTTGAGTGGATGAGTGTATACCTTTTCTAAGAGCAATAAGTAACTCCAGGGATGCTGTAAACAAATCCAGTGACAGCTCTGGTATTATGAGATGTGATTGAGTGTTTGATCTTTTGCTTCTCCGAGTGTGCACCTGCAATTCTTTTTCTTTGGGAATATCCCCACTCCCCCCTGAGTGGTGATGTATGGAGGAGGAATATGAAGAGGAAGAGTAGTAACACTCACTTCCAAGTTTGAAGATTCCCCCTGAAGTGAAGACTTATAATAGGAGGTACTTTCATGAAATTTACATCCATGGTGACAAAAGTTTTCCTGCTTGGAGTATGATAACATTTGTACCCTTTCTGTGTAGGGGAATAACCAATGAGCACACAACGAAGGGCACGAGGATCAAGTTTTGTTCGAGTCGTGTTATGAATATGAACAAAACATAAACACCCAAACATACGGGGACAAGGGTCATAGGAGGTATGCCAAGTGTATGAAGAGGAGTACGCTTGTTCAGAAGACGAGACGACATACGATTGATGAGGTAAGCCGCAGTAAGAAGAGCATCACCACAATAGTATTTTGGAAGAGACATCGTAAATAACAAACATCATATCACTTCAAGAAGATGACGATTTCTCCATTCAACAACACCATTTTATGCTGGAGAATGCACACAAGTGATTTGATGAACGATATCATGAGAACTCAAATAGTTTTCAAATTTGATATCCATATATTCATGCTTATTATCACTGCAAATAATTTTAATAGTGGCACCAAATTGAGTCGAAATTATTTTATGAAATTTTTGAAAAAAAGAGAACACTTCATTTTTACCATGCATCAGATAAACCCACGTGATATGAGAAAAACAATCAATAAAAGAAACAAACCACTGATAAGCAGAGGTCGAACCAACATGATCTGAGCCCGATACATCACTATGAATAGTATGAAATGGTACAACCAAAGGCTTAGACACGTGATTGAAAGAGACGTTTATGCCTAGCAAGTTCACAAGCATCACACATAAAAGTTTTAAAAATAGAAGATGAAAAACAGGGAAATAACGTCTGCATAGTAGAACTAGAAGGGTGGCCCAAGCGACGATGCCATGTAGCCAACTGGGGAAGCTTGTGAGAATGAAAGGCCCGAGAAACAGTAACATCAAGCACATACAATCCATCACACATTCTACCAGAGTCAATCACCTTCTTCGTCTGCAGGTCCTGAAAAACACAATAAGAAGGAAAAAAGTGGTGGAGCAGTTCATGGAATTTGTAATATGACTAATAGATAAGAGGTTGCGAGTAAAATAAGGGACGCGAAGTGCAGAATCAAAGGTAAGAGAAGAGCAAGTGATAGAGCCTTTTCCTGCAATAGATGAAAGAGTTCCATCGGCAATGCTTACCTTGTCTCTGCCAGATAATGGTGGATAAGAAACAAAACCTGACGATGAGCCAATCATATGATTTGTGGATCCAGAATCAATGACCCAATGAGTGGCAGACGGTACAACAGCAGAGTGAGCACTTGGACAACCTGAATGAGCAAAGGATGATGATAGACCGGAAGTTGGCTCCGATGATAACCCTTGCATCATGCGTCTGAGAGTCATCATCTCATCAATAGAAAAGGCCCCAGGTAGAAACATGGGCTCTGAATTTGGGCACTGGAAGTACTATCATCAATGAACTCAGTCAGATAAGCAGAGCGGGGAGAGCTAAAATTTGAGTGGCCACGACCACGTCCACCACGACCCCCACGAGGAACCCTGCCACCTCTCAATGGAGGGGGCCCATGCAATTTGAAGCAAGTGTCGCGAGTATGCCTACTCCGACCACATTAATCACACATCAAGTGGTCTTTATCCGAGGGTCGGTGCCTAAAGTCCCGAGAAGTGGTGCCTCCAGAATGAGAAGCCACAAGTGCAGAACCACTAGAAAGACCCTCTGAACTCCAAGACTGACGACGGTCATATTCCTGCTGGACAATGCTATAGGTCTGTGATAATGAAGGGAATGGTATGTGATGCGTTGTACGGCAAGTGTACCGGCCGCACAAGTAATATAAAACAGGTGAATTTCCCCAAGTATCGATCTCTTCAAGGAACACAGTAAAATGTAGTTAATTTCGAGGAGTACTTGCGATTGAAGTTCTTAGGTCGGAGTTAACTAAGGAGGGTTTTGATGGTTGCGGAAACAAAAAATAAAACACTAACAACTACTCCTATGCAACGCCGCTATGCGAAGCTTCGCCAGGCGGGATGAAAGACTACACAGGCCGCTATGCACCAATTCGCTAGGCGGATGAGCGAGTAGGCTTGCGGATGAGGTGATGAGAACGGCGGAATGAGGGTCGAGAGCACCTCTTCGCCACACACGCCTCTAGCAATTGCTAGAGCGGCAAAATCCGGATGCGGCGGTGGATGGAAACAAAGGCGCTACTCAAGCAACTAAAGAAGTAAAGCAATACAAGTTCACATAGTCATGAATCACATAAAGTTTACATCTAAAGTGCACATCATCAATATAAATGAAGTTTTAACACCAATATTCAACAAGAAAGCAAGAACAAGTCAAGAGATCGACCAAATCCGAAGTCTTGCTGAGAGTTCACAGAAGGAATCGCCGGTTTGTCAATCCGCGTCCTAGCTCGGTCCTCAACTGCGTCCGGGGTAGAGAAGGCTGTCAATACCTTCCAATGGACCCGTCTTCTTCGTGTCACGATTGCGGAAGAAAGTTGCAAGCTTCCCTTTGCTTGTTGACTATGACATCAAACCATGAAATGAGGCTTAAAAGATGGAGAAGGCCGAGAGCAAGCACCGACAAGATGTAGGCTTCGCGAGCATGGCCAGAGCTTCTCTCCTTGGTGGAAGATGGAGGATGGAGGTGGAAAGGCGGAACTCTGCTCTAAAAGGCGGCTGAAATGGCCGGAATACGAATCTCCTCAAATGGTGAGAAATCTGTGCTTTAAATAGAAGCTGGTCAGAAAATTAGGCACGCACGGTTCTGCGCACGACCGTGTGCTAACCGTGCGTTATTAACTTGCAGGCCAAGCTTGCAGAAGATGAAGCGTTGGCCCGTGCGTTTTACTTCGCGCACGGGCGATTCCGCCCGTGCGTGAAGGAAATCGCACGGGTAGCGACAGAAAGCAGGAAAATAAGAAAAGAAGATGGAACCGTGCGTTTTACTCGCTCACGGGCGCTTCCGCCAGTGCGTGAACAAATCGCACGATTAACCACAGAATGCAATAACAAGAAGCTACAGGAAAACCATGTGTTTCCTTCGCGCACGGTTCCGAAGAAACCGTGCGTTAACTGTGCGTTAAGATCGTCGAGCTCAGTTCGTCGAGCTCAGCTCGACGTTTCTCCTGCACAAACAAAACGCACGATCACAAAGGACAGTGTGCTAAGAAAACGCACGACAGTGCGTTTTCCTCAAACCTGCATTCCAGACTTGGGGAAAACGCACCACCTGCATACAAACCAATAAAACTAAAGAGAGCCCTGCAGCGTCACAGAAATGCAATGAAAAACATCTGGAAAGAGCCCTTGGGGAGCACCTTGTGTTTACCCCCAACAACAGAATGCGCAATTGCACACCCTTAGGCCAAAATAGTGCACAATATGGTCAATGACCGAACGATGCAAATATAACCGATAACCGGTTGAAATGCAGTGCACGAGTGAGAAAACAAGACAAGATGAGTCCGAAAAACTCTATATAAACCGGACTCATCAGTATGCGACCAAGGATCCGAACAATAATCTGATCAAAGTCCCGCTGTAAACCATGTAGAAACTCAAACATCCTATTCCGATCTTCGTGAGCGCGAACAAGAAGAGCATCAGTAGTGCAAACAATGTCGAGGGATGTAAAATGGTCATATTCCCGATATAGCTGAGTGAACTCCACATAATAAGTGGACGGTGGTCGATCCCCCTGCCGAAGGAGAAATATCTTTCGTCATAGCTGAAAGATCTGAGCAGTGCTGCCTTTTTCGGAATAGGTAGATTCAACATGACTCCAAATATCTGCTGCGGTATCCAAGAATAGGTAATTTCGTGCAATAGTCTCTTGCATGAAATTAATCAATCACGACATAACCAAAGAGTTCTCTGATTCCTATTGAGCCTATGTAGATGAGGTCCATGCTAGCTCCGTAATAGTCTCGTTAACATAGCCAAACAAACGAAGACTCTTAAGGGCCCAGGCAATAAATCGAGACCATGATAGGTAATTTGTTGTATCACGATGAATCGTGGTGATCTGAGTCGTCGTATGATCATGCCCAACCCGGGTAGATCCGGCGGGTTGTGGTACGTCAGAAGAATCCACCACGTCAGACAATGAAATCAGAGAACAACGATGTGCCGACAGAAGAAAAAAATTCCAAGAAGAAGAAACCAGCCCCCACGAGATCGACGAAAAAAGGGCGATACCGAAAAAATATTAGACGCCACCTATAGGACCTCTTCAGATTCTAGAACAATGGATCCTGGAGTGTTGAAGTCACATGCATTCTTGTCTCGGCGTCAAGGCGAACCAAGGCGAGCGCTGGGCGTCTTGACGCTTAGGCGTCAAGGCGGACGGCTATGCGACACTAAGGCGAGCAAGTCGCAAGGCGCCATTTTTTTTAAAAAAAGGCAGTATATAGACTGCGTTATTATAATAACCGCAGTCTATACTCTGAAGGATATAGACTGCGGTTATTATAAAAATCTCAGTTTATAGTACACATAATATAGACTGCGGTTTTATAATAACCGCAATGTATATTATACATGCTATAGACTGCGGTTTTATAATAACCGCAGTTGATAGTACACATAATATAGACTGCGATTTTATAATAAACGCAGTTTATAGTATACATGCTATAGACTGCGATTTTATAATAACCGCAGTTTATAGTACACATAATATAGACTGCGGTTTTATAATAACCGTAGTTTATAGTATACATTCTATATACTGCGGTTAATAGAATAACCGCAGTATATATCTTATGACTATCGACTGCGGTTATTAGAATAACCGCAGTCTATAGTCCTATATAGACAACGGTTACAGTAATAACCGCAGTCTATAATATGCCTGCCATACTTTAGACTGCGGTTATTATAATAACCGCAGTCTAAAGCTCCATTTTTTTTAATATAATGTTTACCAAGTACAAACACAGCCAGATATTTTTTTTCTTCTTCATAGCAGACTAGCAGTTAGCAGTAAACAACTAAGAATAGCTTCTGAATTCTGATATATGGATTATGGACAGTTAGCATTAAGCAACTAACTAAGCATAGCTTCAGAATCTTCTGATATCATGAATTCATGATATCTTCATATCTCAATTCTCAACACATGATATGATCATATGACAAGAAGTAGGCAAGTAGCAAACACAAATGTTCCAACTACTAATATCATGTATTCATGAATCATGAATTCATGATATCTCAAATCCTCAATTTTCAAATCTCAATACATTCATACCTATGACCTATCTCAATTCTCAAATACCATGAAGCAGTAAGCATGTAATAGTAAGAAAAAACAGTGTCAATCAATGACCAAGACTCAAGACAGACTTCAGAGAGCAATAACAAAAAAAGGAACACAAAAATATCATAGTCATAATCCAAAATGTCTTCATCCATTGCACAATATAACATATTAGCATGAATAATATTTTTAACATTAACTGTAAATAATCATAAAAGATTAACTAGAATCATCATCTAGTAAGTCGTCATTGACATTTCATGTGTTTGGTTGGATGGAGGTACTCGTCATTTGCCCATAATTATCATAAATATCTTCATCATCACTGGCAACTACAAAATGATCTAAATCTTCATCCCCTTGAGCTATTAGTTCATTTATTTGAAGATTAGTTCCAACTCCACTTCGTAAATTTCGAGCCCCAGTTCCAAGAGCTCTCTCTACAGCATCCCATGTGAGATTATCATCATCAAAAACTAGAGCTTCCTTGGGTTTGTTCACCATCCACTCACTACTCCAGTCGAGCTCATCAAGCACCAAAGAGTTGTAATTTCTTTCCTTTTCACGTCTTTTTTGGAATCGTGCTTGTAGACGACGATTATGTTGGATGTATACAAGATCACTAAGCCTTTGATGTTCCAATCTATTTCTTTTTTTGTGTGAATCTGAATCAAGATAATTTCAAACTTATTGGTAAATTAGTAAATATAAAATATTAAAATTTTTATTGAATATTTGTATACTTACAAACTCAAAAGTACTCCAATTGCGCTCAGAACTATAAGAACAACATAAGCCAATTATGCGCAATGCTATCTTTGTAAGGTCAATATTTGGTCCTCCATGTGCACCCCACCAGTCCACTATTCATTTAAGACAAATATAAATTATTTGACATATAAATAATTTAAGAAAAAATAAAAATGTAAACAATACTTACTTGGATTTAAGGTGGTTCGTTGCCTAATAGCCATAGGATTTCCAAAACTATTTCGAGATGCTTTGTAGTTAGTACATTGCTCGGCAATCTTGTCTTGCAATTCTTGATCGCGCACTAGTCTTGCAATAAAATCATTGAAAGCATCTTGAAATTTCCAGGCATCGTCATTATTATGTTCCTCATATTCAAAATATTTGCTTGGATTTAGAAACAAAGCCACACTATACAATTTTTGCTCCATTTGATTTGTCCATCTATTTTCAATAATCTCAATAATCTTTTTAAATAATCTTTCTTTGTTATCAAAATGTTGTTTCATCTTTTGTTTGGCTTCTTCCATTGCAGCATATACTTCAAGCATAGCCGGCCTTTCATCTCTATCTACTAATCGCAAAACTGCAATCAGTGGTTTTCATCCTTTTAGGCAATCTCTTACTCCATTCCAAAAATTGGTTGAAAGTATTATTTCAACAATCTATTTTCCGGCTTCAGTTTTTGCCAAATTAGCAGCATTCCACGAGGGCGACACAAAGAATAATTTCAGCTTCTCCTCATGCTTAAGCACACTTTGTAGAGTAAGGAATGATGTTGCAAATCTAGTTACTGAATGCCTCACTAGATCACCGTCTATAGTAGTCCTTATTGCATCAAGTAAACGAGTGTGTCTGTAGATGAAATTTGTAATCATTCTTGCCTTTCTTATCACTGTTTTGTTCTGTTGTACCTTGCCTATATCCTTTAGCATGAGATCAATGCAATGAGCTGCACAAGCAGTCCAGAATAATGTAGGTCTTTTTTCCATTAAAATTTTACCAGCTGCCTTGTAATTAGAAGCATTGTCAGTCACCACCTGCAGAGTGCAGACATTTGTAATTATTGAAAGCTGTAGACTATTAAACTTGAAATATGAAAATTACTAAATTAATGAAATCAAAAAAATTACCTGAACAACACACTCTGCTCCTATCTCTCTAATCTTACTATCAAGCAACTCTGATAACATTGTAGCATCTTGAATATGACTGGATGCATCTACAGAACCCATAAAATAGGATCGTTTTGGACAGTTGACTAGTAAATTGATCAAATGTCTCCCTCTCCTGTCTGTCCAACCATCTGACATAAGTGTGCAACCATATCTCCTCCAGTACGCTTGATAGTTTGTCTTCATCTCCATAACTTTATCTTTTGTATTTTTTAGCAATGAGACTCTCAAATCATGATAACTAGGGCCTTTATAACCATGCCCATACTGTCCAACTGCTTCAAGCATGACTTCAAAATTTCGTGCATTTGCGGCATTGAATGGAATTCCACATTCATAGAACCAATCAACAACATAACTATCAACTCTCTTTTTCTCTTCAGGTGTTCTAAAACATCTCTCGATAGTAGTTTGTGCAGGACCTTTTGCACGTCTATCATCTACTACATTTTCAGGAGCACGCCTCACATGAGCATCCATAGACCCCCTTGTTTGTGTCAAGTGGATTACTTTCCTTTTTTTGGCACTTGTCCCAGAACTTGGGACAAATGACGTTTTAGCTGTAGATAATGCCGGGGATACATTTTGTGACCCTGTTGGCTCTCTTTCTTGGTCACTCTCATTGTCATCATCAACAGTCAGATGCACATTGTCCTTTTTTTAGCATTTAAAGCTGAATACATCTCAGCTGATATTTCAGAAGTAGTCTTCAAATACTTGGATACATCTCCATACCCGCCACATAAGTGTTGCTTCAACCTTTTGATATCACCCTTTATCAATCTACCACACAAATTACATTTAACTGTATTTTTATCTTCTAGGTTGGGCCAATGACCATACTTCCAACCAGGATCATTTGACTTTGCTTTTCGTTTAGGATCCGTTTTTGGATCAAGGTCATTGCTACCAATGGATGAACCAAGAGTGTTGTTGTTTTGGTCTTCCATCTTTCACAAATATGACCTATAGATTGCAGAGTTAGGTCGGGACAATGAAATAAATAACGGCTAAAGAAATCATCACAATGAACAATTTAAAGAACTCTCAAAGACATGCTCATTTAGAAGAGTCAACAAGAACATAAGACCATTTTCATTAGTTCTATTTCTATAGTTCTATAGTATAGACAAGACACTCCATGATAAATCTAGCAATACAAAAATACATTTGTCATTTGTCAATCAAATCATGATTCATGAAACACAATTAGTGATTATATAATGACAAATCTTATTTCTAATATTATCTATTTTCTCCTGCGAAAATTGTGTCACTCCATGATAGATCTGCAATAAAACAAAAGTGGTTAAAATCAATTCAACATAATTATTACCAATCTACATGCACTAGACAGTAACGTCACATACCTTTACCAATGATGACATTGATCTAATTTTAAGAGCATCAACTATATCAATCATGTAGCACATGATATAATACTCACATTGAATACTATCTGGTTGTTTTGGGCACTACACAGTAACATAAACAAACAATTGGTAAGTATTTTAATTACAAATGTTTAAATTACAATACATATACTCATATAGGCTATAATTCTAAAACTTACCAGAATCAACTTTGTAACTTTTAGTTTTTTAAAACTGGTACGCCGCTATTTTGCTAAATCTTTAAATGCACTTCATAATATATAAAAAGAATTAGTTTATAGCAAAATGTAAACAACTAGGAAAGTAAGTAAATAACTCATTAACAAACTTACTTTGTAATGACATTTTTAATATCATCACGAATGTCATTATTTATGGGATCAAGCCAATAAACTGTATAATTATTATAATCAATAATAGCCAACATCCAATGTTCTCTGTGAAACAAATGAAATAATTAATAACTTAATTAGAATAAAAATAGTAATAATCATTGATATTTGATACAAATATTTTTCATACTTACAATCTATTATATGACACAAATAATAAAGAATCTGATTGGAGTTGACTAAGCGTCCTAAGCCTGATTTTTAGATCTTCAACTCGTGTTTTTGAATGTTCTTTGGCATAGTCATCATTAATAGCAAAAATGACATGTGGATTATGAAAATATACACCAGTATTGTATGTAAATTTCTTTAATTGTGAGTTTATGTACCTGCAAAAACATGTAAATTCAAAATCAATTTATATATTAATAAAAATTCTTAATTTTATAATATTTGATACTCAGTAGTCAGATGCACAATACTCACCCAATACATGCTAATATGATGTTAGCTCCAATCATTTTCATATTTAGAAAGTCATACAACTCTAAATTTTGAAAGTATGTACATGTTGATTCAACACTCCCAAATACTGTTGAATCTAACACTAGAGATATTATTTTATCTTCATTCTCCATCTTACTTATAAAACTGGGAAAGATATCAATGAATTCATTTGTAATATCAGTCTCACTAGCCTGTGGAAATAAAAGAATTAATATTGTGGAATGTGGACATCAATATTGAATTCATTGATTACATAAAAGTCAAAAATAATATTATAAATTATAATACCGTGCAAGATAATTGTTCATGTCTACTCTGACTACTCTCAGGTTCATGTGACCTGGATTCATACTCCGGCTGAGACTGAGAAACCAAAAAGTAACAAAAAATAGTTACTTACCTGCGCAACAAAAAGAGAAGATAACATTTCATAAAAGTATAAATATTTAAACATAATAATACTTGTGCAACTGGAAGTGCAACACTTGTTCCAGTTCTAGCACTAAACATGCGCATAAGCTCTTCAATTTGATTCTTCATAGTACTAATCTCGGCTTGTTGCGCTTCTTCTTTTTGGCTCCATAATTCTTGTTGCGCTTGTTCTTTTTAGATCCATAATTCTTGTTGCGCTTTTTCTTTTTGGATCCATAATTCTTGTTGCTGACTCAATCTTTCTTGTACTATAGCTTCAACATCTTCAATACGAGCTATTGGTATCCTCTCACTCCGCCTATCATTCTTGAAAAATCTTGTAATGATGAAAAACTTGCCACCAGCTCTAACTCTGCCCGGATGTTCTTGGCCTAAAACAGATGCAAGGATGCCATTTCTTCCCTGTGACACTGTTTCAGCACTCTGAGACTCTTGGCTCGACAATTCGTCCTAAACAAAAGTAATAAATATTGGAACAGAATTGCAGATAAGAAAATATACTTCTCAAGAAATATTACTATCGATAATTTACAAATGATGAAATGATTCATTTACACTTATCATTTTAGATGCCAATTCAGCTGCATCTTTACTAATGTATTCACCAGTATTTCTTTTATGACCGGCTTTCCATAACTCCGCACGTGAAATTGGTGCAGCTTCACCTTGTTCAACCTTGACAATAAAATGAAAATAAATTATCATACAAATAATTGAGAAACCAAATTTTAAAATACAAAAAACGAGAGAGTAGTAGAGAGCTAATACCATTCTTTTTTTTAATCCAGAATAACCCATTCTGGAAGTAGTATGAAAGGTCTTTCGTGTTTTTGCTCTCTCAGTATTAACCTTACTTTTCTCCTACAAAAATAAATATGTGTTAATACTTAATTTGCTTATAAGTTATAAAGTTAAAAAATGATATAGAACATTAAATTTAATAAGAAGTTAAGAACACAAGTATATATTCTGTAGTAGTGCGATGATCGACAAAAACTCTCCAGTGTTCGGCAGTAATAAAACTATATTTGACAGGAACATTGTATCGATGCTCCAAATCAACATTTTTTATATAATTGATAAAAAGTTTGGATTTCCAAGTTCTCCAACTTTCACCCATGTTTTTCATTAATGCCTTGTAATGACCATCAATATTATCAAAATAAATCTGAAAATAATAGACAATATCAATTAAAAATTAACTAAAACACCAAAGATATGTAATCACTCATAAGTCATAACAAGGTTACGTACATTTAATTCTGCCCATATTTGATCTTTAATTTGTTTATCAACATCCCTCCATGCAACATATGTAATTGGCACATAACACTTCACAAAAGATCTCATATAACTCATCAATTTATTTATTTCAGGCCCGGGAATAATGCGACCATCATCACGGAAAGAAATAATAAGCTTCCTCCCTTCTAGCCTAAGCTTATTCAGTTCATTCATTTTCGTGAAGCCTCTTGTTGACCTCGATGAAGATCCCTTATCCGACATTTTCCTGTAAAACCCTAAAAAAACTTAAACCATACAAAAAACCTAAACAAAATTCATACAAAACCGCAATGATATTGAGCTACTAGTTACTAGTTACTACCACACAATCACAGTTCACACATATAAATATATATATGTTAGTATGCTAATATGTTAGTGTGTTACTCAGGAGGTTTAGACATGTATAAATGTATAATAATAATAAAAACATAATGTTTATATTACATATTTACATGTCTACATTACTAATTTACTACTACTACACTACTACAAGTACTACTAGTCTACTAATAAAGTAATAAACTAATAATAATAAAAACATTAGCAGTTTAGCAAAGAGCAAAGAGATCAAAAGTTCAAAAACCGAGAAAAGGTATTAAGAAATAGTATACCTAAGTGAGAATATTAGTTTTGTCGAAGAAGAATCGTTCGAAGCAAAGGAGAGCAGAAACTTGAACAAAATCGCCTTTAGGGTTTCTCGCAAAGCGCAGCGACTGTAAAAAAGAACCAAAAACTCGGGGAAACACTAGATTTTTACGGCTCACGGTTAAAAATAGATAGTAAAGACTGCGGTTTATGCATAAACCGCAGTCTATTCTATTGTTCAGGGTAGAATAGACTGCGGTTATTATATGACCCGCAGTCTATTCTACCGTGAACCCTAACCTAAACTGCGGTTATTGTACAAACCGCAGTCTATTCTTTGGAAGGAATAAACTGCGGTTTTAAAATACCCGCAGTATATTCTCGGGTTGATGGCATAGACTGCGGTGTTTTCAAAAACCGCAGTCGATGGGACAATAGACTGCGGTTTATATATGAACCGCAGTCTATTCTACACTGACCGTACAATAGACTGCGGTTTATATATGAACCGCAGTTGATGCTCTGGTTCATGGATTAAACTGCGGTTTTAAAATAACCGCAGTATATTCTTAGATTCATATAATAGACTGCGGTTTATATATAAACCGCAATCTATTCCCATATTTTTTGTAAAAAAAAGGCGCCAAACGCCTTGTTTACAATTGGGCGCCGCGACGTCTAGGCGACGCCATGACAAGAATGGTCACATGAGGTTTGAATGAGGAGGTAGAAGGCTTTCCATGAGATAAAGCAAAAAAGAGAAAAATCCCAAGATCCATGATATATGGAGATCCGGTGGAGAGATTACTTGATCCCCCTAGTAGGAGGTAGAGGGATGAAAAGAGAAACTTTTCTGAGAAAAATGGGGAAAATCAAACGGTTACCTGAGCGGTGGCCATCCATGGCGCCGATCGGACCCGTCCGCCGATCGGCGGGTTACGCGGGTACCCGCGACAGACTGATGATGCTGGGCTGCAGAGACATGAGAGAGCGAGAGGGGAGGAGGTGGAGGGGAGGAGGGGGCCGACGGTGGAGTTCGCTGGGCTGCGGAGCGGCGAGCGGCGGCTAGGGATTTATTTCTTCCCGTGGCTCTGGTACCATGTTAAACGGGAAAAATGAAATTGTATTACTGAAAAAGAAAACCCCCCAGATATATCGGGTAATATTACAAATATTAGCTAACACTATCTTTCTTAATTTTTTTGGTTCCTCCAATATATTTAGTGCTCAATATAAAATGATTTTGATTCCTCTTTTTCCATGCTGTCCCATCTAGGTAAATGAAACATACAATTGTAGATACGCACTGGGTAGTCAGAAAGCTGAAATCTATCCTGATAGACTTTTCAACTGCCATGCAAAAGATACCTCTACAGCGGAGATGGTCAGAAGACTCTTTCTACTGTAAGTTTTTCTTTGAATTTACTCTATTGTTTGTGGTATGTAAAAAATAAGTGATTTTTTGACAATAGCAACTATAACTTTATTTTTTTACGACCACATTCCTTTTAAGTATATAATTGAGTGTAGTGTAAGTGCCAAAAAGTGTAGTCTGATCATTCCGCTGGGATCTCATTTAATATCACTGCCTCCTAATACTTCCACCACCAGTTGTGGAAAAATTATGTCAGTAATTTGAACTTAGCATTTGAATCATTTTCTTACTATTTCCTTTTGTTAAAAATATATTTGGTTGTGTAGAAAAAGCTCAAAATTTGTATGTATTGATTGAGTATGTAAATACAAGGAGAGAATACATTTATATAGGAGAGAGAGAGAGAGAACAAATTCTATACAAGATGTGGGACTAAAGGAGAGAAACCATAAATGAGCCTAAAAACATGGGCCCCAATACATGAGCTATTCTAACACTCCCCCGCAAGCTGGAGCGTACAAATCGTATGCACCAAGCTTGGACAGACATTGATAGAAGGATGTCTTGGGAAGAGCCTTTGTGAGGACATCCGCAACTTGTTCCGTCCCTGGAACATGCCTCAGATCGAGCTTTTTCATTTGAACTTTCTCTCGAACGAAGTGACAATCGATTTCAATGTGCTTCGTTCTTTCGTGGAAGACTGGGTTCTTGGCGATATGTATAGCCGCCTGGCTATCACAAAGTAGAAGAGCCGGAGAAGGTAATTTGACACCCAGATCAATGAGGAGACTTTCAAGCCACGTCAGTTCCGATACAACAGATGTCATTGCCCGGTATTCTGCCTCAGCGGATGATCGAGCAACGACCGCTTGTTTCTTGCTTCTCCATGTAACCAAGTGGTCCCCAAAGTATGTGCAGAAACCACTAGTAGATCTCCGGTCATCAAGAGAGCCAGCATAATCCGCATCAGAGTATGCCACTAAGGTAGGAACAGACGAGGAAGTCCTGTAAACAAGTCCTTGACCCGGGGCTGTTTTTAGGTACCTGAGAATGCGTTCAACAGCCTGAAGATGAGATTTCCGAGGAGAGTGCATGTATCGACTGACAAGACCAACAACAAAGGAAATATCTGGTCTGGTAACCGTGAGGTAGATCAATTTTCCAACTAGTCGTCAATAATATTCAGGATTCTGGAGAAGTAGATCCGAGTCAGATGCCCGAGCACATAACTTGTGGTTTACATCCATGGGGTATCACTTGGATTACACCATAAAAGACCAGCATCATGAAGAAGATCAATACAGTACTTTCGTTGAGATAGAATAAGCCCGTCCGGGCGCTTGACAACCTCAAGACCCAGAAAGTATCATAGAGTTCCCAGGTCCTTTGTCTGGAAGACCGAGTTTAAATGCACTTTGACAGCATGTATCCCTTGTGAATCATTTCCTGTAATGATTATGTCGTCAACATAAACTAACAGAAGGATCGTCCCTGTTGGTCGGTGACGAGTGAACAATGAGAAGTCGGCCGAGCTTCGAGTGAACCCGATATCACGAAAGACCTTACTGAATTTATCGAACCAGGCCCGTGGAGATTGTTTGAGACAATACAGAGCCTTAAAAAAGCGGCAGACCTGAGACTCACCCGTGGTCTCAAACCCGGGCGGTTGTTGCATGTAGACCGTCTCCTGGAGATCCCATTTAAGAAGGCATTCTTGATATCTAGTTGAAAGAGGGGCCACTGGCGATGAACATCAACAGAGATGAGGACGCAAACGGTATTGAGCTTGGCGACCGGAGAGAAAGTTTCCTCATAATCGAGCCCCTGTTGCTGGGTGAAGCCGCGAGCCACAAGACGAGTCTTCAATCGGTCAATCGACTCATCAGCAGCATGTTTGATGACAAAGACCCATTTGCACCCAACCGGTTTCTGACCCGGAGGAAGGGGTACAATGGTCCATGTCCGGTTAGCCCAGAGAGCAGATATTTCCTCCTCCATAGCTGCCCGCCAGCCCAGATGTTGAAGCGCCTCCTGCACGGAGTTAGGAACAACAATCGAAGAGAGAGAAGTAGCCAAGGTGTGCAGAGGGGAGAGAGGCGATGAAGAGAGACGTAGGCATGCAGAGGATGGGCAGTGGAAGGCGTTACCTGATCAGGACACGAAGTATCCGTGGTGGAAGTCGGCTGCAGAGGGGCAACGAAAACGGGAGGGCGACGGGTGTAGACACGGTTGACAGGTGGTTTGGTGGTAGCATGAGCGGGGCAGGGGAAACGGGTTAAGATGGTGTAGTAGCATGAATAACGGGACGTGGTAAAGGTGGCGAGAGAGGAGGCGGTGGGAGCGTAGTAGGCAACGGAGCAGGGAAAAACGGTTGTTCTTCCCGGAAGGTAACGTCAGCAGAAACGGTGATCTTGCGAGTAGCGGGTGAGTAACAGATATAACCCTTTTGGGTGCGTGAGTAGCCGACAAAGATGTGTTTCACCGCCCTGGGATCCAATTTATCCGAGGAGGGCCCGGGGCGGTGGACAAAGCAGGTGCTGCCAAAGATACGAGGTGGTAGAGAGAAAGCTGGAGTGGAGGGAAACAGTATGCTAAACGGAGTAGCATAATTGAGGACAGAAGAGGGGAGACGGTTGATGAGAAAGCAGGCAGTGGAAACCGCAAAGTTCCAGTATGCCTTGGACACATGCATTTGAAGCATGAGAGAGCGGACGACATCGAGTAAATGACGGTTCTTTTGTTCGGCAATCCCATTTTGCTGGGGTGTGTAAGCGCAAGAGGTTTGATGTAGAATCCCGTATTCCGGACACAAAGTGGTAAAGTCGTGGCTGATGTACTCACGAGCATTGTCAGTGCGGAGGGTTTTAAGAGTGGTGTGGAATTGCGTCCGGGTCTTGAGGACAAAAGCACGAAAAACCCGGGGAAGCTCGGAGCGTTCACGGAGTAAGTAGAGACACGTAGTGCGAGAGTGATCATCAATAAAGGTAATAAAATAACGAAAAACATTTATACTGGGAATCCTAAAGGGACCCCATATATCCGAATGAACTAGATCAAAGGGAGCTGTACTCCGAGTACAATGCGAAGGAAAAGAAGAACGCGGCTGTTTGCCGAGGATGCATGAATCACACTGAAAAGAAGTAAAAGGAATATCAAGAAGAGCCCGCTGTAGAACCGGTAGAGGGGCATGACCAAGTCGGCGATGCCATGCAGTGGAGGAGATGGAAGACAAGATGGTGGGAGAGTCATCGAGAAGGTAGAGCCCGTTCCGCAGCTGTGCTCTACCAATATGGTAGTCCGCGTCCGCCGATCCTGTATAACAAAGGAAGAAGAGGTGAATATAACAGAACAATCCAGATCACGAGTAAGACGCCCAACAAGAGTAAATTAAAGGGTGAACTCAGAACATGAAGAGCCGAGCAAAGAGGGATGGATGAGGTGAGAGAAAGATCTGCCGAGCCGGAGATGGGAACCAGCGCCCCATTGGCCACAGTGATAAACTTCGGATAAGGAGACTCCGAGTACTTTGCAGGCCGGTGTGAAGTAATGTGATGAGTGGCACCAGAGTCCACAATCCAACCCGGACTGGTGGAGAGACAAGCAGTACCTGTGTTGGAGACGGAGGCGACGGATGCCGAAGGTGGGTTGAGCAGGCCCTGGAGATGCTGGAGCTGAAGACGGATGGTCTCAAGATCAGGAGAACTGACTTCAGTAACAACAGAAGCTGTCGGGCGAGGGGGGTAGCCGATTTTCTTATAGCAGGTCGCCTCAAGATGACCATCTTTTCCGCAGAAGGAGCATTTTGGCCGGCCACGACCACCACGGCCACCGCCCCGCGAGCCCGAACGTCCCCCCCCCCCCCCCCCCCGAGCAGAAGTGGGAGGGGAGGGTAATAGCGGAGGTGCCCGCTGAAGAAGAGCCGGTGGAGAAGGAGCAGGAGGATCTGGAGGGGGGTGGGGGGAGACCCGGAGAATCATGGAGCAGACATCAGAGAAAGATGGTGTAGTGGGAGCAGCCAGGACCTGAGCACGAAGACTCTGCAGATGAGATGGAAGGCGGGCCATGATGATGGCAATGCACGCAGCTTCCTTCTGAGCGCGCTGAGCAGCATGATCATTGGTCGGCGGCCGATGCTGGATCCAGGCTTCACCAAGAGTTTTAGCCCGAGCGACAAACAAGGTCATATCTGAAGCGCCGCCAGTGTCGAGAGTGAAGACGTCAGTGAGGATGTCGTAAAGATGTTGAAGGTTGTCGCGGCCGGAGAACAAAGAATGTAGCTCATCCCACATAGCCTTGGCGGCGTCGTGGTACATAGCCATTTGGTAAGGCTCACCATCCAAGGAATTCAGAATCCAAGTCTGAACGCGTTCGTCATTGCGGAGCCAATCATCCGTAAGGTGAGAGGGGGGGGGGGGCTGAGTAAGGTGCGGCAGAAGTCCCTTAGCCTGAAGAACCCGCCAAATTGCATGTACCCAAGGAATAAAGTTTTTCTTGCCAGAGAGAGAGATGGTAGTGATCCGGAGCTCGTCACGGAGTTCGGCAGAACAGGTCGGGCGGACAGGCCGGGTGGACAGTAGGCGGGCTAGCCGCCGAGCCCGTAGAATTACCAGAAGAAGTCATAGAGACAGGTCACAGACCGGGGAAGACAGGAGACCGCGACCAAGAAAGCGGAAAAAACTAGTCCGCACGGTCACACTAGCACCAACGATGAGTCAGATCGCGACCCAAAATGCGGAAAGAAAGAGAGTCCGCACGGTCTAGGTGAACACAGTAGCGGTCAAAGCACAGGAGACAGGCCGCGACGGACAGAAGCAGGCCGCGACGGGAGAACACAATAGCGGTCAAGGTGTGAAAGCACAGAAGCGGCTGGATGAGGCCGCGACCAAAGGCGAATGAACACAGTAGCGGTCAAAGCACAGGAGACAAGCCGCAAGAGAGGATAGCCGGTGCGACTAGAGCAGAGACCGCCCGGTCAAGGTGTGAAACACACAAGCGGCTGGATGAGGCCGCGACCAAAGGCGAAGCAGATAGGGGAAGAAGTCCGCAGGGGGGGAACCAAGTCGCGCGGACAGAGAGGAGAAGAGCAAGAGACCGCGACCAGGATGCGGGTGAGAAAGGAAACAGCCCACACGGTCAGGCAGATCATAACAGCGAACAAAAACAAACCGCGAGTAGAGAAACAAGCGGATTGGGGAAAAACAGAAGTCGACGAGCTGGAACAAGTCTGTAGCGGGTAGAGAGTCCGCAGCGAGCTGGAACAAGCCGGCGAGCTGGAACAAGCCGGCGAGCTGGAACAAGCCGGCGAGCTGAAGACAGACCGCGACGAGTAGAGAGTCCGCAGCGGACAGAAAAGGTGGCCCCACGGATTAGGAAGGAGGAAAGGCTATAAAAAGCGAAGGGGGGATTGGTGGATCCACGAGAGAAGAAGAGTAACAGGAGGAAGCAGGAAAGAAGCGGTCTGAGAGGGGGCAAGCCGCATAGGCAAGCGGATAGAAACGAACAGTCCGCTAAGGCAGGCCGCGAAAGAGGCCGCGAGAGAGGTCAATAGGTGCTGTCAGAACAGGGGAGACCGCGAGAACCGGAACCTGACTCTGATACCATGTAGAAAAAGATCAAAGCTTGTATGTATTGATTGAGTATGTAAATAAAAGGAGAGAATACATTTATATAGGAGAGAGAGAGAGAACAAATTCTATACAAGATGTGGGACTAAAGGAGAAAAACCATAAATGGGCCTAAAAACATGGGCCCCAATACATGGGCTATTCTAACAGGTTGATTCCTTTTTAGCTGTAATAGGGCAGCCTGGTGCACAAAGCACACCGAGGGTCCGGGGAAGGGTCCCACCACAAGGGTGAAATGTAGGCAAACCTTACCCTATATTTTTGCAAGAGGTTGCTTGCAGGACTCGAACACGTGACCTCAAGGTCACACAGCAACACCTTAACCGGTGCGCCAAGGCTCCCATTTTTAGCTGTAATAATATTCAATAAAATTTGTTTTTTGTAATGGTACTGGCACTATTATTTGAAGCTGATTAGCGCTTTTTTGTGTTTATCCTCAAAAACTTATATTGTAAGTTTAAGCTAATTGTTGCAGAGAATGGTGTTTATTGCTTTATTATTTTATTAGTATTTTTGAAAATATTTTATTTTAAATAAACAATTACTCTTTAGGTTATTTTTAGATTTGTCTAAAATAGTAAAATCTTTCTTATCATCATTAGTTATTTATTCAGGATGAGATTAGATTTATTATTGAATGCAATGAAATGGGTTGAATATCAGAATTCTCATTTATCATCTTCCCTGCCCAACCAGTCCCAACCGGTCCCTTCTTGAGTACCCGGCTTCTTTACTAATTTGGGTGCATAGCTCCTCATCATTTTTTATCAAAGCTTATACTTGTTTCTGATTTAAATTTTCGTAACTATTGCAATTCAGGAGATATGAAGCCTTTTTACCATTACACGAGCATAATTAAGCTGATCATAATCAATATTATCTTGCTTGCTTGGTTATGCTTGTGCTCAAGATGTGACTCACACTGATGACCTGCTCCGTGCTTCTGTCTTCATGGTCATATATTGCATCCAACCCGATCTCTCCACCCTGCAGAAAACTTCAACTTACATCTTGTATATCATGCTTCCTTCTATCTATTTACAAAGCATGTTAGTGGAATAATGCTTCAAATGCAAGGTGCACATCCTACACAATCCACACACTCTCCCATTGTGTCCACCATTTGTGCTGTATTTGTTTTCTGTTACCACAGTCAGATCGCAATATGGTGTCATTCTGATTTTGTTGTTGTAAACATTTCCAGATCACCAACCTCCCATTCCCAATTCACGTTCATGGCGCTTTACTCATGCACCAGCCTACTCGTTGCATCCCCCATACATGCATATAGTGGAAACCAACATTCCTTTCCTTTCTTGTGTGATCATGGCATCTGATCCCCTAATTGTTGTCATTAACTTCGACTTTTTCCTCATGCTACTAGTTATATTTAGTGGCTTACCTTTTTTATTTCGCTGTGTTAGGAATTATTTTGTACTTGTACTCGATCTATAACCTCTCATATACTTATTATATTAGGACACTAATAACATGTGTTGGAATTGGGATGTATTTTATATTTTATATGTTAATAGGGCAAATATTAATCTATTCAATACATAACAGGAAATTACATCATAATCAAATACATAACAGAATACGGTCTTACACTCTCCCCTCAAGTTGGGCATGTTCTATTTTTTATGCCCAACTTGTCAATATAAGCACAAAAAATATTTCCCCAAAACTCTTTGTTAGGATATCGGCTAATTGTTCCTATGAGGGAACAAAAGGTATGCAAATAATCTTCTTTTTGATTTTCTCCTTAACAAAATGTCTGTCCACCTCAATATGCTTGGTGCGGTCATGCTGGACGGGGTTGTTGGTGATGCTGATTGCAACCTTGTTGTCACAGTACAACTGGATATGATTATACTCATTCAAACCTAGGTCACACGTCAACGAGCGTATCCATAATCCATCACATATGTCATGTGACATTGCTCTAAATTCAACTTCAGCGCTAAACGTTGAGACGACAGATTGTTTTTTTAACCTCCCCAAGTGACTAAGTTCCCACCAACGAACGAGCAATACAATGATGTTGATCGTCTGCCTTCAACGGACCCTGCCCAATCAACACCAGTAAAAACTTCAATCTTCAAGTCTGTATTGGAGTGAACATGATCCTCCTTCCTGGTAAAGTCTTCAATACCTCAAGATTCGATGAACAAGATTTAGGTGTCTCGTCTTTGGGACATGCATATATTGACTAACGATTCCAACAATATAAATTATGTCTGGACAAGTGTGAGATAGATAGATTAATCTTCCAAGTTCCAACAAGGCGTTGATAGCCAGCCAAGTCTTCAACATGATCACCATCACCTCTTCGAAGATTATGATTTACCTCCATAGGTATATCAACAGGTCTCAAACCACTCATACCAGATTGTTCCAACAAATCAGGGGTGTATTTTCTCTGGCAGATGAAGACACCCCATTTAGATTTTGCTACCTCAATTCACAAGAAATACTTCAGTTTCCCCAGATCTTTTACTTCAAACTTCCTTGCCAAATTCACCTTCAAAACTTTTACTTCTTCAATATCATCTCCTGTTATGACGATATCATCAACATAGACAATGAGAGCAGTTATTGGATTTGTTCTTCGTTTAATAAATTGAGTATGATCAACATGACTTTGTTTGTATCCAAGTGAAATCATAAATCGACTAAACCATGTTCTCGGAGATTGCTTCAAAACTTAAAGTGCCTTTTTAACCGACACACTTTCCCTTCAAATCCGGAAGGAGAAAAATCTGGAGGGATAGACATATATACCTCTTCATCTAATTTTTCATGAAGAAAAACATTCTTCACGTTCAATTAGTAAAGTTCTCAACCCTTGCACGTAGCACATAATGGAAATACTCATGTGTTCATTTTTGCGACGTTGGCAAAAGTGTCTTGATAATCCATTCTGAAAGTTTGAGTATACCCCCTTGCGACCAACCTTGCTTTGGATTGTTCAACCAAACCTTCAGAGTTCTACTTTACGGTAAAAACCCACTTACAATCGACGATCTTCTTTCCAAGTGGAATATGAGTTAGGTCCCAGGTGCAATTCTTTTCCAAAGCGTTCATTTCCTCAATCATAGCCTCTTTCCACTATTGATGCCCAAGAGCCTCCTGCCATGTGGATGGAATGGAGACAAAAGCGAAAAAGGAGACAAAAACTTTGTAGGAAGAAGTTGGAGCCTCATAGGAAACATAACGAGATAGCGGATGTTGGGTGCAAGATCTGGTGCTTTTTCGAAGGGAGATAAGAAGTTCAGAAGGATTCGTTGACAAAGTTGACATTGGTGCAGGTGGCGTAGGATGAGGCTGTGTGTTAGCTCTACCGTGTCTGGTGTACACTTGTAATTCCTTTTCTTTTTAAGGATGTTCCCCCGGATTGGGAGTCTTGGCAGTAGGTAAAGAATGTGAATGAGGAATTGACAAGGGTAAAATAGGTGAGCTCACTTCACCTGTATATGTGTGCTCCCCCTGAAGAGAGGTCACATAATAAGGTTCAGATTCATGAAATGAGATATGAATCGTGACAAAAATCCTTTTAGTCGGGGGATGATAACATTTACCAGTGAGTTCACATAATAAGATTCTCGCTCGCGCAACCTCCACCCTCCCTCGCTAGTCTACCAGTGAGTTCACCCGCATCCGCCTCTCCGCATCTGCCCACCACCGCCTTTCCTCCAGCCTCCCTTTTCTTTCTGCAACCGATCGTCTCTCCACAACCACAGTTTCCCACCTCCCTTTCTTCCAATGTCGGATCTATGTAGGCTTGAGTCCGTGATTGCTCTTCCGGTGTCCGTTTTTCCTTCCACTTGAGGGGATGTTTTCTCCCTCTCATTTCCTTGCATGATTGCGATCTCCGGTTGGTTCCTCTGTCGGGATAGATCCTGGTTTTTCTCCTTTCTATGAGATCTTTTTTTCAGCAGCCCCATGATTTCTATTCTAGGGTTGCTATGCCTGAAAGTGTTGATTCTCCAAATGTCTTCTTCGGTGTGAGTGCCCTTCCTGATCCTATGCCTTATACTGCCTCTATTCGTACCTCACATGATCACGGGACACCTCACATGATCAGGGGACACCTCACATGATCACAAAACTCTTCAAATCACTACCATTAAATTGGATGGTGTAACAACCATAAAAATACTAATAATAATAATAATAAACGATTATAGATAAATAAAAAAACCTAATCTTGTTATACGTAAACCGGGCCAACCCCTTCTCTATTTCCCGATCCCGCCTCTAGCCTGTCTCGCGCAAGCCGTAGTGACGACTGTTTCGCCTCCCGATCTTGCCGCTCCCTCCTGCGCCTCCTCCTGTCGTGGTCGACCTTCCCTTCTTCTTAAGGCCCGACAACCTCTTTCTTTCCTCCCTGAGGTCGACGACAACAAGCCTCAATATGAGCCTCTTCTCCTTCTTCGTTCAACTAGGGGCCGACATCCCTTCTCCTTCATCCTATAGGGCCAACAACAGTCAGTCTCCCTCCTTCAGGTCGGCAGTTACTTCTCTCCTCCAAGGGGGCTAGCAACCCTATTTTCTCGTCCTTTTCTTCGTCTTGGCTGGGTTTTGCGAAAGGGGCGCCTCGGGTTTTCTTTCTTCTCCTCTTTGGGCTCGGATTTGGTTCTTATTGGTAAGAATCTCCCTCATTTCCCTCTATTCATATTTTCCCCAATCTTTCTTGAATTTATTCGTGCTTTAATTACATATATTTTGTGAATCTAAGTTCGTACCATCTTGTAATCGTCTAAATCCGTGGTTTGTTCTTGATTTCCGGTGCCGCTCATCAGATCAATTGGTTGGATCTCTCCAAATCCCCTCTCCGAATTAGGGTTTCCCCAAGCCTAATCGCCGCCAAGTCTCTGTTTCTGCGTGGTAATCTCTTCTCCCCTCACTTTTGAGAGAGGTAAATCTCTAAACCCTCTCGTGCTTTTGATATTGTAAAATAATAGTTTGTGCTAGCGTTAGGGTTTCTGATAGTTCAATGTCATCTACGATTGTGCTTCAACAGATTTGAATAAGTTTCCCGATTTCGCTTGTGCCGCCTCCATCAGTTTCAGACTCATTTAAGGCAAGTAGTGATCCCTCTCTCTTGCAAACATTGAGATTAAATTTATTGCATCTGTTATTTTGACTACATGACTTCATTCTTGCATATTTTGATTTGTCGAATAAACTGAAATGTTGAATGCCTAATCTGATAAATTAATAATTTAGTGTTTAATATGTTTGAAATGACATGAGATTGTGATCAGAGATGATTTTTATTTAGATTTTTCATATATATGAATGAATTTCTCATTTGATGAATAATTCGAGGAATGATAGAATGTTGAGCATGAGTAATTTTTGTCATGATAATTATTGTAATGATTCTTGGTTAACAAATATATGATTGATTTTTTTATATCATGCTTGTATCGTGCATATCTTATTTGGAAGTTAATCGTGTCATAAAATAATTTAATGTAAATGAGTACTTGCTATCCCAGAATCGATGCATGTCAAATTTACCTCTGCGATTTACTTGAAAAAACTTCTTGTTAGAAGAAGACAGGCCGCACGAGACTGCGGCTAAGCTGGAGAAGGTGAAGCCGCGCGGGCAGCGAGGATGAGCAGGCGGTTAGGAAGAGGGAGACCGCGGACACAACGAAAATAAAAACTGGAGCTAGGATTAAAGAAGAAGACGCTAGCGTGTCCGTTTCCTATTTTTCGGTGTCATCGAATCTTGTTTCTTATATTTGTCTAGTTTTAAGACTTGAGTAAATATTATTCATTGACTTGATTCCCCCATCCATGTTTATGAACTCTATTCTTGTACATCTAAATCGTTAAATTTGTAACATGTCTTTATATGTTAGGAATCTCCTAAATCATGAATCCTTAAAGTCATTAATGTTATAAACAATTATTGAAAGACAGTGTTAAATTGATGTGATGCTTTGACTCGAATTTCCGCTTGACTGACAACCGAAACCAATAAATGGACATAACAAACACAATTATTTTGATAAGATTTGCATTTAAACTCATATTAGAATTGTTGAGTGAGCTCAAAATTTGTATGTATTACTTGTGTATCAAAATACAAGGAGAGAATACAATTATATAGGAGAGAGAAGGAGAGAAGAAATCATATACAATGATGTGAGGCTAATAGGAGGTGAAGAAAATAGAAAATACATGGGCCCAATACTGGGCCATTTACATGGGCTTTTCTAACACTCCCCTGCAAGCCGAAGCGTACAAATCGTATGCGCCAAGCTTGGACAAGCACTGATAGAAGAGTGTACTGGGAAGAGCTTTAGTGAGTACATCCGCAACTTGTTTTGTCCCGGGAACATGCTTCAGGTCAATCTTCTTCATTTGAACCTTTTCTCTGATGAAGTGGCAATCAACTTCAATATGTTTAGTTCTCTCGTAGAATACCGGGTTCTTGGCAATATGTATCGCTGTTTGGCTATCACAAAGGAGAAGAACTGGGGAAGAAAGTTTTATACCCAGATCAGTAAGAAGACTCTCCAGCCATGTTAGTTCAGAAACTACAGACGTTATTGCCCGGTATTCAGCCTCAGCAGATGATCGAGCCACAACAACTTGTTTCTTGCTCCGCCACGTAATCAAGTATCCTCCAAAATATGTGCAAAACCCACTGGTTGACCGTCGATCATCAAAAGAACCATCGTAATCAGCATCAGAGTAAGCTATCAATGTAGGAGCTGAAGATGAGGTCTTGTAGACCAATCCTTGACCAGGGGGCCGTTTTGAGGTATCTGAGAATGCGTTCAACGGCGTGAAGATGAGATTTTCGCGGGGAATGCATATATCGGCTGACAATACCAACTGCAAAAGATATATCCGGTCTAGTTACCGTGAGGTAGATCAATTTTCCAACTAGACGGCGATAGTATTCAGGATTCTCAAGTAAAAGATCTGAGTCGGAAGCCTGAGCACATAACTTGTGATTCACATCCATTGGGGTATTGATCGGCTTACAACCCGAGTAACCTGCATCATGAAGAAGGTCGAGACAATACTTTCGTTGGGAAAGGACGAGACCATTTGGTCGTCTAGCAACCTCAAGGCACAAAAAATACCGGAGGGGTCCCAGATCCTTTGTTTGAAAAACTGTACCGAGATGTCGTTTGACCTCATGTATTCCCTGTGAGTCATCTCCCGTAATTATGATGTCGTCAACATATACTAACAGAAGAACCGTCCCCATTGTACGGTGGCGAGTGAACATCGAGAAGTCTGTCGTGGTTCGAGAAAAACCAACCTCCCGAAGAGCCTTGCTGAAGCTGTCGAACCATGCCCGTGGTGATTGTTTGAGGCCATACAAAGCTTTCTTCAGGCGACAAACCTGAGACTCCCCCGTGGTCTCAAACCCGGGAGGTTGTTGCATATATACAGTTTCCGGCAAGTCGTCATTCAAAAAGACATTCTTAATATCCAGTTGCAGTAGGGGCCACCGGCGATGGACAACCACTGAGATAAGAACCCGAACGGTGTTGAGTTTTGGCCACTGGAGAGAAGGTTTTCTCATAGTCCATCCTGTGTTGTTGGGTGAAGCCCCGGGCGACCAGCCGATCTTTCAGACGGTCAACCGTCCCATCAGCGGCATGTTTGACGACGAAGACCCACTTACACCCAACCAGTTTCTGACCCGGGGGAAGTGGTGCGAGTGTCCAGGTCTGGTTGGCCCAGAGAGCAACCATTTCCTCCTCCATGGAAGCCTTCCAGCCGGGATGTTGTAGCGCCTCCTGCACAATGTTAGGAACCGAAATGGAGGAATAGAAGTGGCAAATGTGTGTAGTTGGGGAGAGAGGCGATGCAGGGACATATAATTCGCCAGAGGATGAGCAGTAGAGGGAGATACATGATCAGCAGGGCGCGGGGTAGCCGAGGAAGAGGCCGACGACAGAGGGGTAGTGGAACGTGGAGGAAGGCGCCGAGAGTAAACCTGGATAACTGGTGGCTTGGAGGGAGCAGGAGCAGGGTTAAAAGGACGTAATGGAACAGGAGCAGTAGTAGGGATGACGGGTCGGTGTATAGGCATTGGTGGAGATGTCGTCGGGGAGGAAGAAGCATGAGGTGGGGAAAAGAAAGGTTGATCTTCCCAAAAAATAAACATCGGCGGAGACGATGACCTTTCGGGTGACCGGAGAGTAACAGAGGTAGCCCTTCTGAGTGCGAGAATAGCCGACGAAAATAGTTTTAGCTGCTCGGGGATCCAACTTATCCGAGGAGGGACCCAGGAGGTGAACGAAGCAAATGCAGCAAAAGACCCTTGGTGTGATAGGAAGACCGGAGTGGAGGGGAATAGGAGGCTGAATGAAGTGACAGAGTTGAGAACCGAGGAAGGGTGGAGTTGATGAGGAAACATGCACTGGAAACCGCAAAGTTCCAGTAAATTTTTGGAACATGCATTGGAAGCATGAGGGAGCGGGCAACGTCGAGGAGGTGGCGGTTCTTTCGTTCGGCAACGCCATTTTGTTGGGGGGGTGTAGGCGCAGGAGGTTTGATGAATAATAACAAATTCTGCACATAGATTGGCAAATTCATGGCCGGTGTATTCGCGAGCGTTATCGGTGCGCACAGTTTTGATAGTGTTAGAGAATTGCGTGCGAATTTCTTGTATAAAGGCACGAAATATGCGAGGGAGCTTGGAGCGATCACGAAGTAGGTAAAGACATGTGGTGCGAGAATAATCATCAATGAAAGTTATAAAATAACGGTATCCAGAGATACTGGTAACTTTAAAAGGACCCCAGACATCGGAGTGTAGTAAATCAAACGGAGCAGCGCTCCTAGTACAATGAGCAGGAAAAGAAGTACCCGGTTGTTTGCCGTAAACACAAGAATCACATTTGAAAGCAGGAAAAGATACATCAGGCAGCGCCTTTTGGAGAACGGGTAGAGGGGCATGCCCAAGTCGGCGATGCCAGTCAACAACGGAGACAGAGGGGAGAATAGCGGGAGAGGCATCAAGAAGGTAGAGCACGTTCTGCAGTCGTCCCCTACCAATGGTAGTCCGCGTCCGCCGATCCTGTATTAAAAAGAAGAGGGAGTAAATGTGACAGAACAATCCATATCATGAGTGAGGCGGCCAACAGAAAGCAAACTAAAAGGAGAGTCTGGAACATAAAAAGCTGAGCAAAGAGAGATGGAGGGGGCAAGAGAGATGTCGGCGCAGCTGGAGACCGGAACAGTCGCCCCATTAGCGATTGTGATAGATTTCGGATGAGGAACATCCGAGTACTGGAGGGGCCGCATCGAGATGATGTGATGAGTAGCCCCCGAGTCCAAGATCCAACGCGGACCGTAGGAAAGACAAGTAATACCTGCAGTAGAGATGGAGGCAATAGAAGCAGGAGGAGGGCTAAGAAGCCCCTGGAGTTGCTGTAGCTGGAGGCGAACGACCTCAAGGTCGGTACCAGTGGAGCAGGAGCCATCAGTGGCAGCAGCCGCAGTGGGGCGAGGAGGATAACCATGTTTCTTGTAGCAAACGACATCCGTGTGGCTATCCCGACCGCAATATGAATACTTGGGGCGGCCCTGACTCCCACGTCCCCTTCCGCGAGAGCCGGAACGTCCACCGCGAGCAGAAGGCGGTGGGGGAAGTAAGGGGGGAAGGGTCTGCTGAAGGAGAGCCAGAGAGGAGGGTGCCGGAGAATCCAGGGGTGGTGATACTCGAAGGAGCATAGAGCAGATATCAGAGAGGGAGGGAGTGGAGGCCGAGGCCAACTCCTGAGCCCGGATGCTCTGAAGATGAGGCGGGACACGAGCTATCATCATGGCAATGCATACAGCCTCCTTTTGCACGCGCTGAGCAGCAAGGTCGGTGGTTGAAGGCTGATGCTGGATCCAGGCCTCTGCCAGAGTCTTGGCACGAGCAACAAACGAGGTCATGTCAGCCGCCCCGCCAACATCAAGAGTCTGAAGGTCGGTAATAATGTCGTAGATGTGCTGAAGACTATCCTTTTCAGAGTATAAGGATTGAAGCTCCTCCCACATAACTTTGGCGGTCTCATGGTACATGACCACTTGGTATGGCTCACCCTCCAGCGAATTAAGGAGCCATGTTTGAACTCAGCCGTCATTTCGTAGCCAGTCCTCCGTATTAGGGGAAGGAGGTGCAGTAGTAAGGTGAAGCACAAGGCCCTTGGCCTGAAGAACACGCCGAACCGAGAGGACCTACAGAACAAAGTTCTTCTTCCAGATAATGAGATAGTGGTGATCTGCAGCTCATCTCGAAGGTCAGAAGAGAAGCCGGACGGTCAGTAGGAGGATTAGCCGCCTGTCCGGTAGAGTCGATGGAAGAGCCCATTTAGTCGGGGAAGGCCGCAGGGAATAGAAGAGCACGTGGTTAGAGAAGAGGCCGCAGCAGATAGGCACGCCAACAAGTACAGGGGAGAGAGCGACAGGAGGCCGCGACCAGGTACGGGAGAGAGCAAGGACAACCCGCACGGTTACTGAGAGAAACACCAGCGGCCAAACAAGAGCGAGAAGAGAAGACGGCTTGAAAGAGACAAGGAGAAGTCGCAGCGGTTAGAAATAGAGTCTGCACGGCCAGAAGAGGGAAGCAGAGGCAGAGACCGCGAGTAGGAACTCGAGCGGCTAGAGAGAGAAACCGCTAGGAGGAACTCGAGCGGCAAGAAAAGAGACCGCGAGTAGGAACTCGAGCGCAAGAAGAGAGACCGCGAGTAAGAACTCGAGCGGCAATAAGAGAGAGACCGGGAGTAAGAACTCGAGCGGCTAGAAAGGAGACCGCGAGTAGGAACTCGAGCGGCAAGAAGCGAGATCGCGAGTAAGAACTCGAGCGGCAAGAAGAGAGAAACCGCAAGCGGCAAGATAAGCCGCAGGAGGAGGCCGCGCGGTAAGAGGAAGACAGAGTAGGCAGTGGGAAGTGGGGCCCACGAATGAAGAGGAGAGGCTATAAAAGACACTGAGGGGTGGATCCACGGGAGGGAGGAAGAGGAGAGTAGGCAGCGGTTTAGCAAGGGAGAAGCCGCGGAGAGAACTGGCGGGTAGAATAGTCCGCTACCCGGTACGAGTAGAGGAACATGTCGCAGAGGAATAGCGGACAGGAGAGGAAGACAAGTCGGGCGGTTATAGAAAGTGAAGCCGCGAGGTCGGAATCGTAGGCTCTGATACCATGTTGAGTGAGCTCAAAACTTGTATGTATTATTTGTGTATCAAAATACAAGGAGAGAATACAATTATATAGGAGAGTGAAGGAGAAAAGAAATCCTATACAATGATGTGGGACTAATAGGAGGAGAAGAAAATAGAAAATACATGAGCCCAATACTGGGCCATTTACATGGGCTTTTCTAACAAGAATCACGTGCATCAAATAAAAGCACTTACACCTTTCACTGATTACAGCTAATGACACTACGTGATCAAATCTTTGCTGTATTTCAGAGTAGTTTAATAATTCTAGTTTTTTTGCTGGACTCATTTACTTGCTTGTGTTATTAGTTTTGCTTCATAAAAACTGGTACACATACATTTCTGCTTTTTTACTAGTTTTGTACTTTACCTTGCTTATGTTATCAATGTTTTGGAGTTTTTTCTTCTTGTTTTGGATTTGACTTAGCGTTTGTACCCACGTCGCCTGCTTCTTGAGCCCGATCTGCGTCAAACCTCAGGTTCTATGTTTACATTTTATTTTCTTTACTGTCAGACATTTCATTTATGTAATAATTATGGTCAGTAAATCATAGACAACTGCTAAGCTATATTATATGCACTAGAATTTGATATTGTTTACGAGCTCATTTCTCTGAGTTTGTCATGACATAAAAATTTGTATCTGAACTTATGTCATTAGATTTATTAAAAAATGCATGTGCATTAAATTTTCATTGTCATGTTTTAAAGCTTTCGTATAAAAATAACCTATTTTTACTCCAAATTAATTATTTTAAAACTAATTATCAGTTTCTCTGCTCCTGCCTTACAAACATGGATTTTCTTTCCGCCCATGCTTGTGGTATCATGACCGCCCGAAGCGCACTCTGACTTTTGTTAGGATGAGTCGTGACAGATGGAACCAATTATCTCCCTTAGGCTCGTTTCATCACTCTTGCTCTAAAGAGTTGCTGTATGTTTGGATATATCAGTGATACCACAGGGCACTGAAACCAACGTCCTCGGATTGATCTCAATGGGAGTCTGAGAACTCCTATGTGATGTCGTGGCTGATCAACTCCATGTAGGAATTGATTTCCCGCAACTATCTTTTTCTGAAAACTACAGTCACCATTTGAGAGAGGGCAGAGGTCACATATTCCTGTCATGGGGACGTCTTTCCAATTGTGGAGATGGATATTCCTTTTGCGCAAGGGGACCGTCCCCCTGCGACCTACTACTTAGAGTTTACCAGCTTTACCAAGAGTATAAGTATATGCCCACTTAGACTTGCTTACTCTTATCTCCTCGGAGGATGAAGTGTTGGTCCATGCATGGGGGAGTGCAACCGATATTCGAGTTCCTTTACGATCTACATCGCAATTTCGATCCTATTTGTGTTCAGATTCTTGGATGTTCTCCCCTTCCTGGCTTCCTTATCTGAGGTGTGCGGCTTGATGCATCAAGAATATGATCACAGACAAACTCTTCTATCTGACATTCTTGTAGAGGGTTTTGCTATGGTTGCTCGGTTCAGCCCCATTGGCCACTCTACCCGTGACATCGGGTCCAAGTCTATGAACAAGGACCGTTTGATATGTGAATATTGTGGGAAAGCCCGCCATAGTAGAGACACTTGTTTTAAGGTTCATGGCTCCCCCTTTGTTGTGGTCGTGCTCCTTGTGATGGTTGTGGTTTTGGTTAGTCGATCATCTCCTTCTCACGCTGCTCGCCTCTTGATGCTGTGGATGCTTCTACTCTATATTTGTCACAACCCGGTTTTATAAAAACCTATTTTTATTATAAATAATAATAATAAAAAAACCTAACCTAATTCCTACCTACCCGAGCCCCCCCCACCCGGTTCTTTTAATCCCGCAAGCCCGCACACGCAGATCCCGTCTCCTGCTGAAGCCGCAACCCGCTCCCGCATCCCGCTGCTCCCGCTTAGTCTAGGGCTTCCCCGATCCCGACTCAAGCGCAAGTCGCTGCTCCCGCAAAGCCGCAATGCCGAGCTCGTCTTCCGCTCCCTCTCCCTGCGTCTCTTCCTCTCATGGTCGGCGATGACTACTCCAGTCCTCTCCTCTAGGGTCGGCGCTTCCTTCTCTTGTGTTGGTCGGCGGGTTCTGCTCTTCTCTAAGAAGACAGCAGCCCCTCCGCATTCTTCTCCGTTTCTGGAGGCCAACATCAGCGGCAGCTCCCGTCTCCTCCTCCAACAGCCGCCTCCTGCCCCTCTCCAGGCCGGCAACCCCTTTTTCTTCGTTTCTGGAGGACGACATCAGCAACAACCGCTTTCTCTTCCCCCGGCAACTGCTTCTCCCTCTTCCTTGGGCTCCGATTACGTCTAGGGCTTCGCTCAAATACTCCACTTGGATTTTGGGCATGGTTTCGCTTCCCGTGAGTAAGATACCTCTTTTTTTCCCTTCTATTCAGATTTCTATGAAATTTTCTTGGAAAGTTGCGCATTTTTGTGATTCAATGTATGTACCTCCTTTGATCGGCTAACTGTGTTATGTTCGTGATTTCCAACGCCGCTCCTCGATTCAGTTGGTAGGAATCATGTGCAGATCTCTCCAAATTAGAGTTTATCCTAACCTAAGCATCGCCAAGTCTCCGTTTCCGCGTGGTATCTCTCGTCCCCTCGCTCATGAGGGAGGTAAATTTCTTAGCCCTCTCTCGATTTAGTTATGTATCGTTTAATTATTTGTGCTAGCATTTTGGAATCCTGTCAGGGCTATTTATCAAATATTGTCTGTGATTGTTCCTGAACAGGTCCAGCCAGGATTTCTATTTTCGCTTGCGCACTTAGCCGTCGCCAGTTTTAGCCTCTTTCAGGCAATTAGAGATCTCTCTCTCCCTTGCAATCATTGAATTTCAATTATTTGGTCTGATCTCATAATTATACGAATTTTCTTGTTTGATGTATAAACCGAAATATGTTGGAATGATTAACGAATACCCTAATGAGAATTATTAGGAATTGTTAGAATTGTGTCATTTGGATTCGCACGTACATGAATTGGATCCCATTTGATGGATGATTAGGAGACCTATAGTTTATGTGAACATCCACAATGATTATTTTGAAGGATACAGTTAATATTTCTTGTTACAATTAAATGATTGGTGATTTGTGTCATGCTCGTATGTACATATATACAGCTTATTTGGAGGATATTTATGTTTGAGAAATGATTAATCTAAAGGAATATTAAATGTCAGAAAAGTAGCGTATGACGGTTGTATCACTCGTACATACTTGAACCTGCTAAATATTATTGCTCCTTATCCGGTTTTGTGCGCGTCGTCGAATCTTGTGGCGAAAATCTGGTGTCATCAAATCTGTTGTCATCGAATCCTGTTTCTGACGTCTGTCTGGTTTCTTAGGTCTGTTCTAAGAATTGAGCGAATGTGGCTCCATAACTCAAGTCCTCTCTTGTCGCATTCATGAACTCTAATATTGTACAGTTGTATCGCTACAGTGCATCCGGTCTCGACATGTTACGAATCTCCTAAATCATGAATTTTTGAAGTCATTAATGTCATACACAATCAGTGAAGGGTAGTGTTCAATTGATGTGACGCTTTGACTCGAGTTTCCGCTTGACCGACAACGGAAACCAACAAATGCCATAGCAAGCTCAATTATTTTGATAAGCCTTGCGTTCAGACTTGCATCAGAATCACGGCATCAAATAAAACACTTTCACTTTCCACTGATTACCGTAATGACATCTCTTGGTCCGTCTAAATGTTAACTCCAAAGTAGTATAATAAACTAAGCTGTTCTGTTTAGCATTTTTATTTGCTTGCCTCGAATAACACAGCTTTATGAGAACTGATACACTCATATATTCTGCTTCTCTTACTGCACTTTACTCTTACTGTGCTCCTATTTATTTCAATGTTCTGAGGCTTTTCCTTTATGTCTTGGAATTGCCTTAGAATTCGTGCAGCGCCGCCAGATCCTCGACCCCGATCAACATCAAGCTTCAGGTTCTATGATTACATTTCTTTTACTGTCAATTAATTATTTTATATAATAATTGCAATCAGCCATTTTCTCTGCATCATGGACAACTGCTAGGCTACTTAAATATTTATGTACTAGAATCTGGAATTAATGCATGTGCACCCTCTATTGAATCATAACTACATGAGAACTATTGTAGTAGCCTGTAAAACATGAATTTTACCAAGTACATGTGCATCAAAACTCTTTTCACTGATGAATTAAGAGCTTCCACATAAAAATCAAGCTATTTTACTCAATAATAACTATTATCAGCTACTCTGCATCCGCCTTAGCAGACATGACTTTCTTTTCGCCCATGTCTGTGGCATCACGACTCGTCTCAAGCGCACTCTGACTCCTGTCGAGACGGGTCGTGACAATATTGTGGACCTGATGTCCCTGTGGTTCCTTTTGCTTTTTATGTTGAGGAGTTACAAGCCTTCCGCCGCTTCATGCTTGACTACTCATCTGAGTATGCTAGCTCTTTATATATCACCAGGGGCTTCCAAGTTCTCACTCTGCTACCACCCACACTTCCACTCAATGGATCCTTTACTACGACACCACATACCATGTGACTGGTTTTGTTACAGGTTTTGTGTCTGCATCCCTTTGTATGTAGGAACATGGTGAGCATTATAAGATGGATCCCCAGTCTCTCATTGCTGGAAAGGATCTATACCTTACTCCTCCCTCACTCTTTCCTCTGTTCATGTTCCTAGGTTTACCAGCAACATGTTTTCTATTACTCACCTGATTAATTCCATAACTGCTCGGTAACTTTTCTTTTCCCTTCTCTTGTATCTTTTAGGACCTGAAGACGGGACAGTGATTGGATCTGTTAGACTGTACGATGACCTCTACCTGTTTGACCCCTCCAACTTTGTCTCTTCTTTGCGTGCTCTTTCTGCAGATCAAACCTGTACTGTGGACTCCTGACACTGTCGACTGGGCCATCCCTTTCTCTTCTATGAGACTTTTATTTCCTAATATGTCAACTATATCTTTGAATGCGTTTAAATGTGATGTGTGTACCCTCAATAAACATTATCGTGCTTCTCTCAATCATTGTCACAATCTGGTGATTCTCCTTTTGTTGTTGTCCATTCTGATGTTTGGGTGTTTTCCCTACTACTTATATTTCATTTTTTTTCACTATTTTGTTACTTCCATCGATTGCTTTTCTCATTATACTTGGGTGTAATTAATGAAAAACAAAAATAATGTTTTTACCTTATTTCACGTTATCATAAATGGTGATTGCCTAGATTAGCACTACAATTAAAGTCCTACGCTTTGACAACGACCGCGAATACATTGATTCTCACTTTGTGTTATCTCAGTGATCGGGGCATTATACATCAGACCTCTTGTGTCTATACCCCCACTCAGAATGGGGTAGCTGAACACAAGAATCATCACCTTCTTGAGGTAGCTTGATGTTTTTCTCTTTAAGATGCACCCTTCCTAAGCATTATTGGGGGACTGCAGTACGTGCT